>PNEQ01024072.1:46762-65117 GCA_003012365.1 Medauroidea extradentata | reverse complement strand
CAACAGCTTATCATCATCATCCGAGAGAAGCAACAAAAGCTACGGTGTCGCACCAACACAGATTACCTGACTCCAAAACGAACTTCAAGAATGCAGTAAGGTAGGATATCTTTTTTTTTTTTTTGTGATTGTGCATGTGTGTTCGGCGTTCGCATAATTGTGTGAACACCCACAATTTAATATCACCGGCCGCTACTGACTTTGTATGTAGTATATTTGTACCAAGTTTAATAAAATTCTAAATTGTGGTTCCTTAGATATCTAGTTTGACCAAAAATTTTAAATGTCCGACATTTTGAACATATATGCATGGCTTAAACAAAACATAAAAAAGTCAAGCCAGATTACAAATAACTACATGTGTACAAAGTTTAAAGAAATTCGGTCAACAGGTTCAAAAGTTTTAGGGGGGGGGGGGGCACACACACTATAACGCAGACAGAAAAGGGATCTCATAAGCCTGCATTTCGCTTCGTAAATTAGGCTAATAAAGACAATATCTTTTTCAGTTACATATATCTTAAAATATCAATAACGAGGTTACTTACGTGGCAAGTTGACGTACCTTATTAGTATATAACTAAGGCTGTGATGTTAAAATGAAATCCTGAAGCAGCAGGAGTCACTTACCAGATGAGGGAGCTACTACTACAGTTACCAGACGAGAGACACAACTCACAGTGACTACAATACGTGCAGCAGAGGCAGGATGTTATATTGTCGGGTAATAGGCACGACCTTCAGCTGACATCTACGTCGTGTGCGAGGATGACTGCAGTACTGATTGAAGCGGACAGCTAGATTGTCTTCTCCACTCACGCTGACAACAAACACAGCTGCCTGGTTTCACTTGCAGTAAATATTGCACTTACACAGCTGCGGAAAATGGGCGCCCATTATTTGGGATTTATTGAGGAACGGTTTTCACCGCTAGTGTTATTTTTTTACTTTCAAATAGTAAACATTTATTTACGAATTAGTAAATAATTTACATAGTGCTTCAACATTTAATGAAGGTCTTCGGTATAAGTCACCAGTAGTTATATTCCAAAGATCCCTGCAAAGTGTTAATAACATAAACAGAAACGTTTTAATCGACGTATATACTTGTGAGCGAATGTTGCCGCGTTACATAAAAACTCTAAAATTAGTCAAAAAACAAACAAAAAAAACTACTACGAATAGCTGTTATTAACAGTGGTCAACAAACACGTAACACAAACACAATCCTGCGGCCGCGGTGGCCGAGTGGTCAGACCATTTGCCTCCCACCAAGCAATCTGGGTTCGATTCCCGACGGAGTTGGTCCCGGATTATCGCATGTGGGAAACTTGCCGGACGACGCCGTTGGTCGGCGGGTTTTCTCGAGGATCTCCCGTTTCCTCCGCCCTTTCATTCCGATGCTGCTCCATACTCACCTCATATCACCCCTCACCAGCGCTAAAGACCTCAATGTTAACCGCTGGCCAAAATCTCTCACTCTCTCACTAACACAATCCTGGAAATGGATATAAATGTTATCAGAAAGACGGCAAAAGAAAAAAAATTAATTATTTCCGGATCGGAATAAAATCAAACAATGAAACAGTAAAATACATCAACATATTAAGGTGTACAAAGTATGGCAACAAAATTAGACGATAACAACATAAAATACACGAATGGCTGTGAACACAAATAACAAAATAAATAAAACTGACAAAATGTAGCAGTGTTCATTAGAACCCCTACAGAGGCAAAGATTTGACAAATGAGATATATTCCTGTCGTCAGGCGCAAGTAAGAACTGAGTAAATAAAGTTTATTGCAAAAATGTACAACTTTACTCAAATTATTCATTTTTTGTAGTTATGTTATGATTTCCAACCCGCCAGTGCCTTGGTAGCAGGTGAAAGCGGCCAGGGGTTCTTGTAAACACAGAAGAATGAACGACCTGCGCATAGCCACGCAAGGACTGGGACTGTTTAACAAGGAGAAATCGCAGATACAGCAGTGATGACTCCTCCCCTTATCATAAGGGGCCAATCAAAATGCTGGAACATCACACAACGACTGGAGTGCGAAGAGTGATGGAGACTACCGAGGAAAGGCCCCGAGGAGTCTCTGTTGGGGTGGCAACAGGACCAAGAGGTCTGGGTCGAGACCCACCGGGTACCTGCCGACGACGTGGACTTCTCCAGTAGTCAGTTTCATTGTAATTATTAATTAGACTTTCTAATACTTATTAAATAGTGTTATCTTCTATTTATCATATTCTATTACTCTTCCCATCCTTACTTATTACATTTACCTGTGTTCTCGAGCTGTCAGCGAGAGACATAAATGTTAAACTAGAACACTGGTGGAGGCGAGATCCGGGACTCTAACCTCCAGTTACCTTAGCGAGGTTCTCCCCCACCCACCACCCACCACCTACCTAGTGTCACCCACATCCTACTCCATTTTTTCAATGGTCTGGATCCGCTCTCATCAGGGTTTATTGTGGATATATAGAGGTATATAATTAAGTAGTGTTCGGTATTTCTGGTTAACCATAACTTCAAATACATCACTCAAACTGTGAAAATACGAAATGTGTAATGAGCGAAATATAACTAAACGAACATTATTTATGAAGAGCTGTCTTCCTAAAAGGCATCCTAACGCAATTCACTTTCGATTCCTGGAGGAGTCGACCCAAATGTTCACAAGGTGAGTTGTGCCAGGTGGTGTCTTTCTTCAGCTTGTTTTATCGGGGATATCCCTTTTCCACCGACCCTACGTTCTGGCGCCGGTCTATACTAAATTCATGACACCCTTTCTTCCCTCCCATCCCGCCAGCGGTGAAAAATTCGCTGTTATGTGCTGACCCAAATATATTCACTGGAAAAATATTAGATGACGTTGTATCAAAATACGTTGTTTGAATCGGAAAGTAAGTACATAAAAATTTTAAATCGCTGCCATTGTAAAATATTAGGATAACATTTACAGGTTACGTTTTAAGTAGTTAATGTAAGATATGTTGGTACAACGTCTAATTATAATCTAATTCGGGTTCTAAAATTATTAGTTATGAACACACAGACAGACATAAAACGCACATATAATTTACAGACGCAGTATCTTAGTAGCTTAACTTTCCAATTAAGAATGTAGGTTTACGATCTGATAAAGTTGTGACTTGGTATAGCTTATCAGGTACTGAGATATGAAATAGTGAAACTGTTGAGAGGATGATTTCCGCCCTCGATAAGAAATGGCAATAGTTATTTGTTTAAGTGGGTGTCTATTTCCTACAATTTGTATATTTTTAAAACTATTGTCTCATTTTGATTACTACGACGAATTTTAACATAATGAGCGTATAGGGTTATTATTTTAGTAAGCTAAACAACGTAAAATATCTCTGGCGATATTTAAAACCTGTCTCAAACCTAAAATACTCTTATACTCAAATGAAATTGTTCTTGTAATGCAAGTTTAAATCATAATTATTAATAATATTATTATTATTACTATTATTATATAGTATTTTGTATTAAGTGATTATGCTCCATGGTAAGGGTAAACTTAAAATATGAAGATTTAAATACGGGCTTTAAAGAGATATAAATATAATAAAGATTTTCATATCACTTCGATTACAAAATACTGCAATTAAGTAAGACATTTTAATATATAGAATTCATACTCTATGCATTACATAGTTTGAACTTTAAAACGTAATAACTAGTTGACACGAATGCTTTGTTTAATATAAGTTTCATTGGATTCAGTTTAGATTCTAATATTATAACTTAAATTCATACTTAGGTAATTCTCTCAGCAATATTCCAATTTTATAAGTATTGTCACAGTTTTAGTACTAAATAGTAGTAGTTGTATAATCGACTGTAAACAGTATTGCGATAAGATTTCTAGGCGTTAGTTTTAAATGTATGTGCTCTATAAAAATGTTATGTGCGGAAAAACAAAAGAGAAGTATTGTTATGAAGGGTTTAAACATGTGTGGAGGATGAAGGGACAATTTTGATTAAAATCTGGGAATTACGGCATGTGCTCTCTTACTACTTATCCTCCTGAAGAAAGGATGCCAGAAATAAATCCTAGAGAACATGAGACAGATTCTGATACGTTTCTGCCGAGAAGATTATTCCGGTAATGAAAAGTTTATTTTAATTGTCTCTATGCATGGCACTTCATGGCTTGTTGTTTGGTACGCTGCTTATTATATGATTTGTTTTTTAATTTCTTATCCTTCTCGTTGACAAATTTTCACAATATTACTTTTCAGTCATCGATATTTTGTTTTTCTATTTCTGCCCGAATTGCACCCCTGAAAATAGTGATGGAACTTGGAAATTTCCAATGCTCACAGCCGTTCCATAATTTATTATTATGTTCGTATTAAGAAACAGTAAAAAAAATATATCACGTAGTAATAAATTGTTCGCCCAACTAAGCGACCAGAACAGAGGTAAGAGCTAGACTGAATTGTTAATATTTAGGAGTACAGAAAAACTTTTGAGTACATGCTTGTATGTTTAGGAGAAACAAATAGTTCCTCAACTGCTTCGATAATTTCTACCAATTGTGTAATAAGTATAATTGTCCATAGAAGAAAACAATGGCTGACCGTGAAATCGCACTCCGGGGCGTAGATGAAGTCATAGAGGAAGTTAGTTATAGGTACCCTGCTCTAAATGCTAATTCTGTATTTGAACCGAACAGAAAGAGCGAGTCAAGTAGTATGTCCGAAATAATGAAAAATGCTACGACAAATGCAATCTAGTCAAGAAGCAATGTAGGTTAGCTTACGTACGGAAATTAGGTACATACAGCAAAACATTATCACTGAAATAACGGAAAAGTTTTTCGTGCTAAATCGCGAAATTAGCGACAGAATAGGAGCGGAAACACAAAGTTGTGTGTCGCTAGTGCAAGCCTCAACGCGAGCAGCGAATGGTAAGTTAGAGATCATTGACAAGAACATCGCTGAACAGGAATGCGAGATTCGCGACGTGCAGATACAACTGAGTAATCAGTGGGAGGAAACGCGTCAGACGATGGGCGAGTTTAGACGGAAATACAAAACCTAATTCGAAAGTCTGTCTACTAAACTTGAGAGTGATATTTCTCGTAAAATTAGAACAGATCACTATAAACTCAAGAGGGATAATGAATAGTAATCACGTATATTTCGATCATACAGGATCAGTAACTCGGGCAGAATGCTTAGAGAAAAGTTTGCCGGAAACAGCCAAATCAAGTACAGGACGGATGTCTCGAACTACAGTATCAGGTACAGGATACATGAACGTACCTTTAGTCGCAAAGGACATTGGCGGAATAACTTCTGCTACCAATATCGCTGCATTGATTCATCACCTCATACAGCAATTAAGCAAGGCGGTACCCAAGTTTTCAAACTGTGAGAATAAAAATCCCGTGGAACTTTTAAAGAGATTCGAAGAAAAGTATGCAGCCATGTTCGACTTAAAGTGACCAGGATCGCATACGTTACCGTAACGTCTCGTTGATAAAAACTCAGCGAACTACTGGTGGGAAGTAGAGAAACCTAACACCAAAGATTATGCAACCTTTCGAGAGAAATTCGTAAAACAGCTGTCGGGCCCACGTACTCAGGGTCTAGTGAGGTCTTTGCTGCATGCTGAGCGGTACGATCCTAGGGGAAATAAGAAGGTAGATGAACACATTAGTTCGATATATGACGGAAGCAGACATTTAAATCCGGAAATGTTAGAAATGGAGTTAATCTCCATGTTAACCACACATATACCTATATCTTACCAAGAAGCTTTGGTGGGCAAATACAACCTCACACTAACGGAATTTCGAGAGCACATAATTCTGGTCGATAAACATGAGAGACAAATGCGTCATAAAAACCGGAACAACTACCGAGACAATAACATTAGTAGCTCACGTTTTCAGGGCAGAGAGAAGTTTTGTCCAAGAAAACTATGAAAATAGTCGTCAGGTGAATATCATGACTAAATCGCGAGCGTACTGGTCAGATGATGATGATGCTAACTACAGGAGTCGTCGGGAACCTAGATTTCTTTGTTCTAAGGGAAATTGGAACCACAAGAGGGGAAATTACTACCGTCGACGTGGCCGAAGGAGTCGGTCACCACACAATTACTCGTCAGGGTCGCGATCAAACAGTCG
Organism: Medauroidea extradentata; assembly: GCA_003012365.1. Lineage (NCBI taxonomy): Eukaryota > Metazoa > Arthropoda > Insecta > Phasmatodea > Phasmatidae > Medauroidea > Medauroidea extradentata. The sequence continues at coordinate 58,943 of PNEQ01024072.1, read as the reverse complement.
AGAGAGTCATCGCGGGAACGAAGATAAGCACGCCCGGATAAAGAGTTTCTCGGATAACAAACAAAGACATCGGGAGTCGGGAGTCGGGATCGACACAAGAGAACGAGACTGAAGAGTATTTTGAGCGCTATTAACCGTTAGACCCGATAGCGCCAGGATTCCCGTCTAACAGTAAGAAAAGCCACGACTGGCGTTCCTTACCGCGAAGGAACGAGTCGTTAAACTACAGGCGACTGACGACGAACGTCTCCGACCATTAGTGGAACGAGGGAGAGAAATACAGGAGACATGCACAATTAAATTACATTGTAAGTTATTCAGGAATTACGAGAATGTAAATATTGTATTTTCTGAAAACACACTTAACAACGAAACGGGAATGTCGGAGCATTTATCACGACCAAAGAGAAACGAAAATGTGCTATTGGAACACAGAAATAGTAATGAACTACACTGTGCACGTGTCAACGAACTACACGCCATCCGAAATACTAACGAGTAAACGGTCGGAGATTTTCGATGCGATAACGATACCCCGAATGGACGATAAGAAGAGCGAAGAGATCGACATGAAAGAAAAAATAAAGAAACTTGTCAAGAGCCGATTAATAGCAATGTCAGAGAGAAGATCTAAGTATATAAAGAAATCAAAGACGGACCATTTTAAAGTCGGAGATTTGGTATTAGTCAAGACTCATCCTCACAATTCTGGGAGCATGTAACGAAAAAAATAATTTATTTTATATGAAGGAGCTTACAGAGTTAAGAGAATAATTTCACACAACTGTTACGAATTAGAAACTATAGATACAGGGAAGATCAAAGGCAGATTCAATATTACTCAACTACGTCGTTACATCTCTAACAATGAATAATAAATAAATCAGTAACTGATAATAAGTTTATCGGTTGTACGAGCTTACATTGATAAGTGTTAAAGTTTGCCTGATTTTAGGGTGACGTTCGAATGACGGATATTTGGAGTTGGCATAAATTTGACGCGAATATATAATTTTATTGTAACGTCGCAGTGACCATTGTAGTGAAAAATGCAATATGAATTATTTTTGTACCTCGACATTGTAGTTGGGAGAGGTTGTCACGCCGTTAGATCGTTATCGCACCTCACGCTTGAATGAGCAACAGTTCTGAGTTACCTTATGGGGGCAAAAGGAATAGAATTTATTTAAAGCCACGTTAAGACAAATGAAGATAAAGTACAACACATGATAAGAGAAAACTATTTATCGGAATGTAAATGAAAATAAACTGTGTTAAATTAGTATTTGTGTCTGAAGGAATAACTGTAACTCTGGGCATATGTTGTTTATATGCAACAGAATTTAGATTGGGAATAAAATTATGTTTCTCTAGACTTCTTCCATGATCTATAAATGTGTCAACAATCGTTATACATATTCTAGGTTAATCGTCTTTGATGCTTCTATTTCTTTATTCTATAGGAAATCATTGCTGATAAAGTTTCTTTCACATTTCGAAATAATTTCTGTGATATAGTTCACATGTTTTTCTTAACAATGAAGAACACGGTTTTCTGCTAATTGCAGATTTGATTTTCCTGTAATAATACACCTACACGTAATTCTTTATTTCAGTAGGGATATTATAATATGCAGATGCCTGGCAGTTGGTAGTGTAGTGCACTTGTGGCGGAGTCAATTACACTATAATTGAAGAATTCGCCACGTGGACGGGAATTTTATTGTTCTGCTTGGAAGTCATGCTGCATAGAAGAATGTTGCTTGGTGGAATAAACATTTCTAAAACTGTGAAAAACGAAGTGGTTACGGAGGACGAATACTCATAGAGTAGGCATTTAAACAAGGAATAAATAGTATTGGAATAGAGTAAGAAAATTTTGCTGCAGTTTAGTCGTCATCATGGTCTATGAAGGTAGAGGTTTTGACACTGAGGAATAAAATGTGACACCCTTCTTGTCGCAGAGCGCTAGTAGTAATTTGGTGGAAGATTTGTCTTGTTTTTTTAATTAGTCTTAGCTTAAAATGTGAAGTTGTTACTGTATTTGCGAGTATTACATCGAAGAAAAAAATGGGAACGTAATTTTGTATTGGAACACATTTTTTAACAACAATAAAATTTAATTTTTCAATATTTTACATGTAGATGCACGTTGCAACGATTCTAAAATTTTGTAGGGCACTAAATATAGTTTTGTTCGAATGTGTTCACTAAAACAATAATACACAATATATTTCTTCAGCCTACTTTTATAAACAGTTCCACACATGCCAATGCATATGCATTTATGGACATTGAACATGTATATACTATATCAGCTTACCATATTATCATTATTTTATGTAAATAATTGCAAAAATGTTAAAACGCGAGATGTAAACAAGACAAATCTTCCACCAAATTACTACTAGCGCTCGGCGACATGAAGGGGTCACTTTCTCTTGCTGGAGAGAAAAGGCAGTGTCAAGACCTCTTCCTCTTAGACCGTGGTCGTCATGCTACAATTTGTCTCGACGAGAGTAGCCACCTGCTGTCAGGGCGGGAACGGTACCTGGCGTGGACTACATCCGACGCGGAGACGAAGCGTGAGCATGCAGAGGTCCGGTACGCTTAGATACGACTTCCGCGCCGGCGCACAGTGTGATATTTTCGCAATCTAGGTGGACAAAAATCAATTTTGCAAAAGATACATACGGGCATAAGCATAACATATTTCCATAGTAGAATAACCATGCTTTGTAGAAGTAACATTGTTTTCCCGGTGTCTAAGTTGGCTGTGTGTGGATACACGTCACATCTTGTTAAAACATACACACAGAGGTGGTAGCAGCGCGCGCTGCGAGACTAGTCGCTTGTCTTTGCTGGCCCAGTACACGCGTCGCATAAGATATTTAACGGCTGTTTGCAGTACGCATATAATTAGTGACATAATGTGTGTGAGTGTAAAGGTAGAATTTATTGATTTTAGCTGTATAGTCTGGACGAAGCAGAGCCTTGAAACTGTGAGTACGCAGAACATATATTAAAGTGTACAGTTACATGCAGAAAGTGACATTTCGTTCAATATTCCGTATTATTCCAAGGTGAAATCACATGCTCCTCCAAGGCGGACTTATATACTTTGTAAATCGTGAAAATAATCTCGCGCATATTTGCGCACTGAGCTGAATGTAGCATTTTAGTACAAACCATTCAACATTTCCCATCAAACATTATATGATATATGGCTAGCTACCTCACGTCCAACACGTTTAAACGCCTTACTAAAGTACGTTTTGCAATCAGTTGATCAACACGTACTGTCCGATGAAACACTATCAGCTATTAAGGCAACTCTGAGAACGTTTTGCCACAAAATTGAAGAGAAATGGAACAAAGCATCAAGACATCGCGGACGTTTTGAAACAAATAATTTTTCCTGGCTTCATAGGAGTGTCAACTTTGTTGATGTCATGCAATCAACACGTAGCACTTCGCAAAACCAACGGGGTAGGCCACAAAAATCATTTACTGAAAGCAGTTTAAAATAAAAAAAATTAAAATGTCTACTTGAACAAACAAGTCAAGAGGAGCTATCGTTGGCCACGGAAATGAAGTTGCGACAAGAAGGTAAGAGGGATTCTGCTACAATTGTCCGGGAGCTTACAAGTGCCTCGCCCCAGAGGAGGACAGCAATGAAGACGTCACGCACAGCATTCCATCAAACACAAGGCAATGCACAAATTTCTCCAGGTGAAGCTGTGGCTTTTATTGTTGATGCAAATTTTTCAACTCACCAATATACTATTATTCGTAACAACTGCAAAATGTTGCACAACGATCTTTATCCTGCCTACAATAAAGTGAGAACTGCTGAAGAGAAATATTATCCTTTAGGAACACTCGTCACAGAAATATCAACAGAAGTCCCACTACAATCTCTTGTGGACCACACAATCAAAAGATTAGCAGACGTTCAAAAAGTCGTTTTCATGACAGCAGATTTATCTGAGAACGCTGAACTAGAATTTGTGTTAAAATAGGGTTGCGATGGATCCTAACAAAGAAGATATAAGCAAAGATTTTCTGACTAAAGTCAAACTGATACAGTATATTTTCTATTTCTATGGTGCCAATCCAACTGATTACTGTACAAGATAAAAGAATAATTGGGCATTACCCTGCACCATCATCAACAAGACATTGCAGACCAATTAAATTGATCTTCGCTAAAGCAACAGTGCAAGTGATGATGGATGAAACACAAAGAATTCAGGATCAAATCAGTATCCTGAAACCTACACAAATACATGTCAACAACATAGATGTCACGATAAGAACTACATTAATTCTCTGCATGATAGAAAAGTCTGCAGCGCTATTTCATCATGTACTTCTACTCAAAGATGCTATTTATGTGGAGCTAAACCGAGCGAAATTAATGACTTATTTTCTATTTCGGCTAAATCTGTTAATAGAGACTTTCTCGCATTTGGTTTGTCTCCTCTTCATTCTTGGATACGTTTCTTTGAATGCATCCTGCATATTTCATACAGACTGCAAATACAGAGCTGGCAGGTACGAGGAGCAGACAATAAAAATACTGGTGCCGAGAAAAAGAAACAGGTGTAAGAAGACTTTCGAAAAGAACTGGGTTTGCTTGTCGACTACCCGCGACAGCAAACTGGAAATATGAATGATGGCAACACTGTTCGAAGATTTTTCAGACATGCAGAAATATCTGCAAGGATTACCGGTGTTGATGCTGATCTCGTTTAACATTTTCATGTGATACTGGAGGTATTAGTGTCAGGATTCAAGGTCAATATTGATACATTTGAGACACATGTAAAAACCACAAGAGAATTGTATGTGAACAGATATCCTTGGTACCCAATGCCAGTTATTGTACACAAAGTTTTATGCCATGGGAAATATGTCATCTCTGCTTGCATTGTCCCAATAGGCCAGCTCTCGGAGGAAGCCCAAGAGAGTAGAAATAAACTGTGACGGTGTCAACTTGACATCAGCGGCAGTTAACGTTTCTGGTTATGACGCAGTATTTTTCCCGAGTGGAAATTTCCATGGACATACTTTCGCCTAGTGCATAACTTTAGTTTAATGGAGGTTACCTGGTGGTTGTGTGCGATGGCATGGATTCCCATGATGTTGTATGAACAGACTTGAAACGTTACGTTAAACTTTAAAAACTCCGCACCGCACCTTCACAAATTCCGACGTCCGTCCTGGTTCCCTGCCAGTAGAAAATAGACGCGTGTGCTGTTGGAGTGAGCTGTGACGTCGGTAGAGAGGGGAAATGGCGAGGCAGCAGAGGGAGGGACCATTGTGGTGATCCTTCAGAATTTGGAAGAAGCTTCTGGTCGCTTAAGCACCAATCACCGATGCGCCACGTGTTTTGTTCAACAGACTTTCGTTCAAACCAAGATCCCACCACCATTTTGAGAAAATAGGGGAATAAGAGTTTCAACTATAAATGACGGGATTTTTGCTGGGTTCGGCAGACAGGCTTGGGGATTAACGCTGCTTAAGTTAAGTATTGAGTTGTAGCCATATGTATGGCTAGCAGGTTAGGCTTAGCTGTTGGCGTATTTAATATTATATTTATTTATTATGCCCCGAGTAAAAATTGCGTAGGTACCTTCCTAGTTCTATGCCATGTTGTTGGCCATAAGAGGTTATGTTCCGAAAGAAACTGTGGCGTATGTAAGATATTTTGAAATGTAACTTTGGTAATAATTTTCTTACAGATTTATGTTCGGATTTCTTAGGGAGGCTAAATGTTTGCGTCCGTGAGCTTGGTTGTGGTTTTATGGAACCTTGGAAAATTCAGTTTTTATATCTTCAGTATCTGGAAGGTTATATTTATAATGTACCTGAATATCAAATATTTATTGTGAAAATTAGAATTCAGTACGAATTGGTTATAATTTAATTTTCTTGGCGACTAGATTCATACATGTCTTTAATGCTTGTTTGGCTTGTGAGTTTCTAAAAATTCTTGATATTAGAATTGTTACCTGATAAAGGTTACGTGGTTGCGTCACGATGCCAAATGTAGGCATAGTATACGTTTCTTGTGTGATTTTCATTTATTTTTGTATCTTCAGTAGGGGTCAGAAAATTTACGTGGTTGCGTCACGATGCCAAATGTAGGCATAGTATATGTTCCTTGTGCGATTTTCATATATTTTTGTATCTTCAGTAGGGGTCAGAAAATTTACGTGGTTGCGTCACGATGCCAAATGTAGGCATAGTATATGTTTCCTGTGTGATTTTCATATATTTTTGTATCTTCAGTATCTGGAAGGTTATATTAATAATTAGAGGTACGTAAATTTCGCAGATACATTCCAGGTCAGGTTGAACGCCAATTATGTATACTTCATTGTCATGTCTGTGACTTGCTGGCGGCTGTTACGAAACGCGTTTGACTACTGCAAGCCAGTAGTAAATAAGGAAATAACGCGAAGTGCTACCGCTTACTTCCTGCTTGTACTGTTATAAGCTAATAGATAATCGATTGTGACCAGTGGGTTTATATGACTGACAAGTCTAGGCTGCTGCCAGATGAATCCGCGAAATTGACGTACCTCTATTAATAATGTACCTGAATATCAAATATTTATTGTGAAAACTTTGTATAGCAATTTTGCATTATTTAGAAAAAAAAAGAGAATATTAAAAAAATATTAAATATAATCATTTGATCTTTTCTGTTCTAAAAACATGTTATATTTTATTCTGAAGTTAGGAACACATACCAGAAAGGTTCATCAAAAGATCTAGCTTTGTTTACACTTCTTAGGTCATTAATAGTGTGGAGAACTAAGGAAAGACCAGGGGAGTGGTGTTACGTCCAGTGTTACTGCTGTCGCTTTTCTGTGACCATGATTTGGACACAGAAGGGTCTCAGTTGTCTCAAAACACAACAGAACATACCGAGAATTGTTTACGAGGAAGACAACACGAATTCACACCAGTAACGACCTGCTTCACAGACTTCTCTTTTCCTCTGACCCAGTTAATGTGAGTTGTGTCCACCCTACAACAAAACGCAGTCGTATGAAGAAAGAAGTGGTCGATCTATTGGAGGCGCCTTCATTGCATTTTATTCATCGCATGACCCAACAGACTTATTGCACTTCTAGCACTGTGATTATTTCATTTACATTGCAAGTGTTTTATTCAAACATATTTGATTGCTGCTAATTGTAAGCATAACTGTTATTGCAGTGCGTAATATATATTTTGTTACATATATATGTTATATTAAATAAAACAATATAACATAAGTTAGTAAATGTATTACTATTTTATTTTATGTACATATCATTTATTGATTTTTGTTAAGGTATATTACATTTTCTGTATCAAGAGTTTGCACTTTATTTCTGTGGTTTTTTCTTAATTTCAGTTTGGTTTCCGTATGTAAATACATGCTAATGGCCTGTAATCTACCTTGAAACACACAAAACATTTGGTAAATAGCAATTATCTTGTTCCAAGTAACTTGCAGAAAATAATATTATTGCATTGTGATATATTTAATGTTTTGATTTATATGCTTTACAAATGAAATGACAATTTACTAGCTTGCAAGTGTTAATATATATTAATATTTGTATTTATATTAATTTTTTTTTCATTTATTTATTTGTGCTGGAGTATCTTACATTTTGTGCATCAGGTATTTGCACTTTGTTTGTGCGGTTCTTATTTTCAGTTTGGTTTCTATGTATGTAAATTCATACGTAATCTACCTTGAAACATACATTTCCATTCTCTTGTGTTCAAAACATATAATAAATTGTATTATTATACTTAACTTTTACATGCATTCATTTGTCTTCCTAGATTGTGAAATCACCACACTGTGCGGCGGGAGAGTTGCCGCCAAGTGTTTGCTGACGTCTATCGGGTCGACGCGGAGCCACTGCTGCTGAGGCGGCGGGGAAATCACCAAGAGAGATTGGAGAAGTTTATTTTTAATTACGACTGATGAACAATATACTAATATAAATGATAATTTAGTTTCGCCATCAGCGTAATACATAGTTATATTTCGCGTATATCATTAGTGGAGATGAGTACAATTGAGGAAAGACTCTGGCGAAATTGACATTTAAAATTTAAACGACTGAATATCGGTTATAAAGTTAATTGTGTTAATAGGATATCGAGGTTCATACCAATTTAATTTTAGGTATTCCCTCTGAACGGGAATAATCTGTAATATATAGAATTCATACTCTATGCATTACAGAGTTTGAACTTTAAAACGTAATAACTAGTTGACATGAATGCTTTGTTTAGTATTAGTTTCATTGAATTCAGTTTACATTTTAATATCATAAATTTATACTTAGGTATTTCTCTCAACAATATTCCAATTTTATGCGTATTGCCACAGATTTTAGTATTGAATAATGTTAGTTGTATAATCGATTTAAACAGTATTGCGATAAGATTTATAGGCGTTAGTTTTAAATGTATGTGCTATGTAAAAATGTTATGTGCGTAAAAACAAAAGAGAAGTATTGCTAGGAAGGGTTAAAAAGTTGTGGAGGATGAAGGGATAATTTTGATTAAAATCTGGGAATTACGGAACGTTGCTGTCTTACTACCTATCGTACTGAAGGGAGGATGCCAGAAATAAATCCTAGGGAACATGAAACAGATTCTGATACGTTTCTGCCGAGAAGATTATTCCGGTACTGTAAAGTTTATTTTAATTGACTCTACGCAGGGCACTTCATGGCTTGTTGTTTGGTGCGCTGCATATTATATGATTGGTTTTGTGATTTCTTACCCTTCTCGTTGACAAATTGTCACAATATTACTTTTCAGTCAGCGATATTTAATGTTTCTAATTCTGCCCGAATTGCATCCCTGAAAATAGTGATGGAACTTTGAAATTTGCAATGCTCACAGCCGTTTCATCATTTGTTATTATGTTGGTATTAAGAAACAGTAAAAAATATATCACAACATATATATTTTTTATGTTTCCGGTAAATCATACTATACGACTTAATATGGCAAAATGCATAGATTAAATAGGAAAAAAATGTTTTGGCTAAAACGTGAAACATTCAATTTGTAGGCACGTGTTCCACAGCTCATATGCTAGCGGCGAACAGTGATATCACACTCTAGCGGCGTTTAGCGCAACTACGGCCACTACTGGTCTGATTTCTGCTAGCTTTACTGCGGTTGCACTCAAGATTTATCATCATTACTTAAATATTAATGTATCGAATATACCATTAAGTATACGCAGTCATGTTCCCCAGTCATGGCATAACATTCTGACATAATTTCGTTGAGTACTGTAATGGTATTACAGTATTTTAATGCTAATTGTGAATTATATTCCTCTTTGGACACTTCAAGATATTTTTAGTGTATGAAGATAAATTGATGTAAAACGTTAATTTTGGTAATTTTAATCCCAACCTGAGTTTGAATATGTATCAAATTTATTTTTAAAAAAATATTTTTAAAATCTAAATTTTATATTCTAGGAAATCTCTCACATATTTAATGAAATTTCTTTAAATTGTAATTTACTTTTATATCAGTTCAGAAGTGGACATGTGCGAGACCTACTTCTTCTAAGCATAACATAGTTAAACCTCTTAGCCTGAGAGGCAGTTTTAAAACAAACGCTATAGTGAAAATTCTTTCTTGCTCCCTTAGCTTCTGAAGCGATAAGACATACGGCAGATTCCAAGTATGGCTTGGTGCATATCTGCCGCCATCCTATTTGATAGGATAGGATTTCAAAGGGAGGGTGTTTAGGCTTATTTAACAAGTTTTGACGCCGTTTTAAGAAGAGGCGAGAAAATTAACAGATTTAGGCATATATTTGTTTGAGTGAGCATTAAGACACCGTGGGATACTACAGTAAGCCAAGCCACTTTCAATTTTAAGCCAGTAAATATTCAGCCAATATATTTTGCCTTGTAGTGCCTTGGTAAAACTGTCCGAGTTAAATTTTTTTTTAATATACATTAATTAACCTAAAGACGTTAAATGTTTGAGAACTTTGCTGATCGCAATCGTCTTAATGAAAATATATGTGTTGAAGTTCAGCTATGAATGTAAATTGAAATTTGTTGTAGAAGCCATATCCAGAGGTTTGAGAAATAGAGTTTGTGTATCTCTGACTGAGGGGCTAGCCAATTTAAAAGCTGAACTTGAAATGAGTACTGATACTGATTTTCCTTAACGTCAGAACCTACTCGAAAATTTAAATATTGCTAAAATATGTATGTATGGTTTGAGTTAGAGATTTTTAGTTATCTTTGGAATGTCAGAGTTGGAAAGTATCTTATCAATAATACATATTTCACATCATAGTCGTCGAACATAATATTCTTGTAATAAATCCTAACTCTGTGTTAAAGGGTCCTTAAATCTTCCTCATTGATACATATTACACGTTTTTTTTTTTTCATTTCCCATCAAAGAGTGTTTTCTAATGTATAGTGCTAGTACAGTTAGGAGTTCTGACAGTCACATACATTTATACTCAAACTTGCATTAAAGTAAGTTTTTAAGTACCGATTAATTAAAATTTTAAAACTCTGGACATACGAACATAGAGGCAGGTAAACAAACAGACCGACACGCCTATATTTCACACGGGAAGTAGGCTTAAATAAGAAAATAATTGACTGTATTGAAATGTATGGCAAAATTTAGATGTTTATTAAGGTACCTGGACCAAATAAGGCCATGTATACCAATAAGGCCATATGGTTGTTGTAAAAAAACTGGCAGTGATGAGTGGGTAGTAGTGGCGTGCCCTTGTACGCAACTGCCATCTAGCAGGAAAACAAGAAAACAGAGGACGCTATTTTGTTTAGTAGCCACGATGTGCGCGTCAGTCTCCTTCTTGGTACGACGCGAAGTGGCTGATGTAATATTTTGGTGAGTAAATATTGCGTCAATCTATGCAAATAGTACAGAAAACTAACAAGTTGTATATATATTCTTACAGCTCTGTTTGTCTACTTTCGAATGCAATATTAATACTAAACGTTGTTTGTAGTCATTAGGATATAGAAGCAAAAAAGCCACCATATTGCAAGTGTTCCTATTAAGGCCAAGGTGAAAATGGAAGCGTGTAGACCAACAAGGCCAATTGGCCTTATTGGTCTACACCCTCTAAAAACCGTATTTATGGTGGAACATGTACATCAAAAAGCAATGTCAAGGGTATGGTAGATCTTAATGATATGGCACTGTGGTAAATATAAGTAGTGTAAATATTACCGTGGTGCTTGATTGAAATATACTATAATTTATTATTCATATCAATAGGGTTGTGAGTTAAAATTCGGTGAATGCAGTGCAGAGTACTGGAGAGGAAACATCGTACTTGTAGGGAACAAGGATACATAGAACACATAGAAATACCTCTGAAAATTGCAGTATTTAATTACAATAAATAAAAACATGAGAACTAAAGATGCTATTCCCTACAAACTTGGACCAATGAATTACCAAAATTACCGTCTCCCAGTCAGTTACAAAGCACATTACGAAGTTCACAAATAACTTAAAATATAAAACTTTTGTGTCTGAATTTACTTCACGGTGTATAGAATTATGCTCGGCCAACGTAATAATATTTTAGCTCAGTCAGTAGAGTTGAGATAAAAGATATCAGACCTCTGGTTAGGCTCGGCATTATTCGCTGTTTGGCTACGTTAAAGAAAATGTTCAGAAATTAGTTGCTCAGTTCCAAATCAAATCAAAAGTTTTCTGTTTAAATTTGTTAGATGTTATTAGAATATAAAAGCAGAGTCAAACTTAATTGATGATCTATACGATTTCTGTTCACTAAAAAAAAAAAAAAGATTGCGGGCTATTAAAAAAAAAAAAAAAACTACGACGCCTTACGTAGTTCCCATGTTGACTTGAAGTTCACCAAAAACTTAGCTCGATTTTAATAAAATTTAGCCACTTCTTTAATCGGCGAACATAATAAGTTGTTTTCAACAAGCCCTAAACCCACTCCCTTGGGTTTCCTAAGCTTACGACGGCGGCAGGATAAGCTGACTTTCCCACACGGGAAAAAGCCTACCGCTACGTCTATCTGCTTCGGGAGTCAAAAATAGAAGAACGAACCTTCGCTAATAGCGTCAGTTCTAGCCCTAGTCTCATAGAAAAT
>PNEQ01024072.1:0-46662 GCA_003012365.1 Medauroidea extradentata | reverse complement strand
GTTCCTTCCAACTTGGAGAAAGTACTTTAGTAGTACAGGATCTGATCCCTAGATCTAAGTCATAAAAACTTCCTGAGTATACAATTACATAGAGAATTGAATCAAAACATAGAAATTATGACACTTAAATATTACTTTAAACTAAATTTTAACATCAACTGTCATCAAATTAGAAATGTTCATCAAATAAAATAATTAAATTAAAATACAAGAAATAATCATAAATAAATAACCAATAGAAATAAATAAATATCTGTGATTCCATTACAGCACCAAGGTCACGCAATTTACCAAAACGGACATCACACCACCAGGTTTCCAAGAAACGAGTTTCGCATGACGATTGTGGTACTCCTAGCACAAGTGGCATCAACACAAGGAAAGACAGTTGGTATTGTCCCGTCTGTGAAATTGATGAAGTAGCCGACATGACCTTGTGTAAAACATGCTTGGTGTATTTTCATGAGAAATGTGTTGGCATTACAAAGCGAGGCAAGATAGGTAATTGGGAATGCTCTGAGTGCTTTGCATCTGATTAAGTGTACTAACTTATAATTGATGTTTTATATTTTACAATGCTTCACTTATGTTTCTGAACATTTTATAACGAGCATTCATTTGTACGTACGTAAGAATTTACCTCTGGTCCAGGTATTTATCCAAGGACAAATGACTCTTTTGTAAGTGTTTTTGTTTCTGATAAAGATTAACTAATAAGTGCATTGCTCTTTACGTTCGGTTCAAAATGTACGAAACAAAACAAGTTTGTGTGTTTTTCAGGCTAGTGTTGACAAATACACTGTAATCTACACACATTTGTAGTGGCTGGCCTTATTTGGAACATGAGTTCCTAATAAGGTCAATATGTTACCTTTTCTAATACATATTTTAAGTACACTTTAATGTAGAAATCTATTATTTACAGTTATGTATTCATGTTTACAAGACAACATAATATACTTGTGATTTTTTCCACATGTTCACTAGCAAATTAAAGGAAATGGCAGGAAGTCAAACGTTAGCATGGCCTTATTTGGTCCAGGTACCTTATTACGGACACGCTTCTCAAGAATTTATTTTTATATCTGCTATTTTGAAATTGTTTCTATGTTCAGATATTATGATAAACAAATTTAATAAATACGTATTCGGTAAAACTTTCCCTACATAAAAAGAAGAAATACATATTGTAACAATCAATCCAGTGAATACAGCAAAGGTATTTCGGCAACATAAATAATAAGTTAAAAGTTGTGTTGGAGAGAAGTAAAGGTAACTGCATGTAAGTAACACCTGTAGCTACAACTCAGATTTCCCCACTCTCAAGTCGTTAATTTATATTCATTGTGAATAAAAGTACGATACAACTTATTATGTTACGAAGTTATTTTTGCATTAAATTTATTTTACATTCTTTAGATAACTATTCAGGGACACGAAACTTGTCAATTTACAATTTTGCATAAAAATATATCAATCTTAACAATAGACAATAACATTCTTAGAATATTTAAATCGTTCGTACCATAACTATATAAAACTGCAACATAATAATTACTAAAACAAATATCATTGTTAGCTTCGTACCTATAGAAACTTAGGAAGAACACATTATAGTTTTGCCAGTAAATTTTATTCGTGTTGATATGAACGCTTGTGAAGGAGAGAAGCATACGGAGAAAAGAGTACCGAGTTGGCGGAAGGAGCTGTTGCATTTAGAGACGCAGAGGTATAGGTGTTATAAAACTTAAATTTCTATAAAATATGGTTTCAACTATAGAAAAACTACGAAACATACGAGAAAGCATGAAAATTTGCGGTATGCGACGTAACCAGCGATGTCGTATTAACCTTCGTATCTACTTTAAGAACTAGACATTGACTTTACCGTCACGTATTTTAAACAAAAATTTTTGTGATATTCGGATAGTTTGAAGTATAATATTAATTTCAATTTAAAATATGTAAAATGGGTACCATTTAGGTTAGTTGACATTAAGTCAGTGTCAGCCATCGTACACTTCGACGTTCCCTCGAACAGTAGAATGTTATGATACAGGTACATGAGGGAAAGGAGCTGAGTTAGGTCAGGGCCTGTTTAGTGAAACATTTTCGACATTTGCCTAGAGTTTTACTAGAACACCCAGGAAAACAGAAACCAGGACAGCCTGAGCCGGGGACTGAGCCCTGGTCCTCATGAATGCGAGGAGAATATTCTACTACTTCTCGAGGGGGCACCAACTTGAGAAAATCAGTGTACACGAAAAAAAATAATAATAAAAATTATTGAAAAGTATTGAAATTATTTAAAAATCACGCAAATCTTTGTAACTCACAAAAAATCAGTTAAACTGAGAAAAAAATCTTAGTAAATCCCAAAAAAAAATCTTTGAAAATCCCAACAAAAGCATATGAATCGTACAAAAAATCTTTTAACACTTATAATCTTTTTTTTTAAAAAAAAAAAAAAGATCCCTGAATTCATCAAAAATATTTGAAAATCACAAAAAAAATCACTGAAAATCTAATGTAAATCTTTGTAAATCACAAAAAATCCCAGAAAATTTCCAAAACTCTTTGTAAATCCCAAATATATATATATATATATATATATATATATATATATATATATATATATATATATATATATAGAATCCAATTGAAATCTTTCGAAATCACAAAAAAAAATATTCATGTACCACCAAAAATCTTTGTGAATCACCAAAAATCTTTGTAACTCACAAGAAAATTAGTAAAACCCAGAAAAAATCTTAGTAAATCCCAAAAAATCTTTTAAAATCCCAACAAAAGCTTTTGAATCGTACAATAAATCTTTTAACTCAACATTTTTAAAAAAAATCTGCGAAAATATAGTGTACATCTATGTTAAACATAAAAACATTACAAAAATCTTAAAAATTACAAAAAAACCTTGTATATCATCACTAAAATCTGAAAATCAAAAATTAATAATGTAAACTCACAAAAAAACTTTGAAAATCTAATATAAATCTTTGTAAATCCATTGGTAAATCCCGAAAAAGTCTTTGGAAATATAAGAAATTGTATGGAAATCCAAGAAAAAAAAATTATTGAAAATTTCCCCCTTAACCCCCAAAAAATTCTATGAAAATATATATTACGAAAAATTCTACGAAATATTTTGAAATCCCACAGAAAACCCATGAATATATCAAGAAAACGTTGTAAATATCAAGAAAATCACAGATAATCGAAAATAAATTGTACTGAATTTCCAAATCCTTTGATAATTTCAAAATTATTCTTAAACAATGATGACAGTTTTGAAAGTCACAAAAAATTTTCAAAATCTCTCAAATATGCTATGAAATCCAAGATCGGAAGATCAGAGGAAAGTTTAAAAATCTTATTATATGTATATAAAATAAAATGTCCTCACTCACTCATTCATCAACGCTCAGCTCGAAACCGCTGAAGCTTAAACCATGAAATTTTGAGGGCAGCATCCCTTTACCCCATAGGCACCCCTTCGAAAATTACGGTGATGAAAAGTCATAAAATTTGTTTTTCGTTAATATTAGGTTTTTCATTAACCGTAGATTCCTCTTAAACCAACTAATATATCAAAGTACTATTTTTCTCAGAATGAGGCTTACTTAAATATCTAAAAAGTGTTTTCAAAATTTTTCTAAATTCTAACTTTTAAGCTGTTAAGTAAAATGTGTTTTCAATTAATCCTACGTATCTCCTAAACCAGTGCAAATATCAAGATGGTATTTGCTTTATAATGAAGCTAACTTTAATATCTGAAAAGCTATTTCAGAATTTTTTAAAGAGTCAGCCTTAAAGAGCAATGTAAATATAAATGTTTATTTCAATAAATCCTCTGTATCTCCTATACCTGTTGAGATATTGCGATAATTTCTTGATAAGAATTAAGCTTACGAAGATTTCCAAAAAATACATTTCTGGATTTCATGTTATTCGAAAATGAAGGATGTGAAAAACAGTCAAATGTTATCGACTCTCGTAAAATGAGCATCCCAGTAGAGAAATAATTAAAATTTTGTTGCTATCGTGTTCATAGACAAACGTCTTTGGTCATGGGCCTGTACACAAATTTTCAAACAATGATCTTTGCTTGTATTAAAACATTTGAGAAGATACCAGTATTTAACAAACAAAAAGTGGTTTCAAGATTTTTGTGTTTCGTGACTAATTGCGGAGAGGGAGGGGAAATAAAGTTCTAGAGTTATTGTTAATACCTAATTAACCTGGTAACTTATTGGAATGTTTTTTGCTGTAAGAAATAATTAAGGAAATGAAATGATAGTTTCTATTTCATAAAATTGAACCGTCAAATGGGAAAAAGCTATGACGTGTGTAGTATCTAAATATGGGTACTCAACATTACTTTAATTTGCCACAGTGTGTTGGGAAAAACTGATTGTGGTATAAAAATCTTTGTTTCAAAAGGATAAAGCATATGACATAAAGAGAGAGTATGACGATCAAAAAATTATTTTTTAGAGTTAATGGTTACATTACGTTAGTCTGCGTGGACAAAGCCACTGCCGGGCAGCTAGTACTATATAAATTACATTCCAAAATATCTCAAATGTTTGTAATTACCGAGATTATCTTTGAAAATAAATTTGAAATAAAAATATATTTCTTTAACTAATTTTCAATGGTTCGTATTAAGAAAAATTGATGTACCAAAATCTCTGGACCTCTCCAAAATATTTTGAACTCCCTCTCCTGATTTTTTTTTTAAATTCATATAATCATAGGTATTCTTTCTATTACAAGAATGCAAATAGATTTCACAAAATTATAAATAACATATGCTTGAGTGATGTAATGAACAAAAGTTACACCAAACTAAAAACTTTGGAAATGGTTGAGCCACCAATGCTGTCTTTTTAATACATACTTGTCTTTCTCTCTATCTTTATAATTTTCTTATGTTACCATAGTTTCCCTAGATCACTCCTGTAAAACAGTTGTTACGTGTGTAAAGCAGTGTTGCGTACAATCTCTAATAAGATCGGCAATGGAAGAAACACATTAAACTCACAAAATACAAAAAATGTTCCCTTGACGAGACTATAATTACATTACGGAGTATTTTCATTAAACTTCGAAGAAAAGAAGTGTCGTTATAACAATTACCTTTGCCCAAAACATGACGTAGACACAAGCATGCCCCGTCAATTAATGTAAATCTGTAAAGTACTAGTGGACGCATAGTCGCAGACTGAAACAAATATTATTTGAGATATTATAACTTTATCGTTGCTTCTATTTTGCTCTCATTATAAAATTAGTAGTGAGCTGTGACATACGCCACTGATGTATGCCAGCTTGAACGACAAAGCAACCATAGGTTCATGGATACAGAGCGGTCTCACGCTTATGTTTCACATCCACCATGTCTGGATGAGTAACATTTTCTCGGAACTGGCACTCGTTATCAATTTTTCCAATCTGCACTTCACAAGATTGCATTAACACAAATACACTTCTGATAGCTGCTATAGTTCTCTCCCTCCCTCCTTTTCTTTATCACATTTTCTTCTCGTGCTTTCCAGACGTGAGAACCCAAGACTTCAATAGTTCTCACGCTGAACTGTGTGGTTGTTTCTGTTTTGACCAATTAGGATAGGTGGAAAGTAAACAGTATTACTAAAGTTCTGACTGCAAGGAGAGCTTTGTAGTTAGTTGTATGTTCTTAGCCATATTACATCAATTAACATTTTCAATCCCACTAAGTGTTAAATCCAGGAGACATATTTTTTTTTTGTACTTTCCAATATAGTCTGTTGTGCTTTATATGTAAGTAAATGCAACCTTCACTGAGATTAAAGAGTTGTCCAGTACTACCAACTTTCAGTCATAAAAAATGTTTTATTGTACTTGTGTATCAGAGTAATGTGAATACAAGTGGCGCGATAGATACTATTATTTACAAATGTGTAAGAACTGTAATAAACGACAGTAATTAATAACTGCATATTAAAAATGCTAACATACGAGTTAAGAAGTAGAGATCGGGGAAGATTGCACGAAAAGTTCACTGTTTGCTATACTCCAGTGTGGTGTAATGAGAATTGTACAACTTTAACGCATTATATATGTTTTATATCTGAAAATTATACTAGACATCAAAAATAGTGATGTCTAATATTAAAATGTGAAACATATAGGTCTCAGGAGATTGTTTACTCCGTTTTTTCATTGACTTCCCAGTATCTCAAGTTATAAATGTTATAAAAGAATCTACAAAATAAAGACAACAAAAATGTATTTTCAAAAAGAAAAAAATCCCAGCCAAAAGACATATTGAGTAAAAATATTAAACACAATCTAAATAAACATGCTATGAATGTACAAGACAAATAGTTGAAACAGGTCAAATTATTTGTCATGTACATGCAGGACATGTCTATCAAGATAGTGTTTGTTTATAAACAAGGTACGTAATTTTATTTGGAATTTTTTATTTTTTGAAATACATTTTTGTTTCCCTTCATAATTTTGTAATTATATTATTATGAAATGAAATAACAACTTGTGAAACACAATTTTGAAAACATTAACTTGGAAATCACATTTTTCTTATACAAATTTATGATAGTAAAATTAATTCAATTTCTGTAAAAAAATCTGAGCATCTAATAAATGAAATAATTTTACGATATCACAAAATAGTTTTAGCAAAATTCAGTAAAGTAATTCTTTAAATTTTTTCCAATTTTTCAAATCCAAGAAAAAAAGTAAAGGCAAAAATTTTGGAAACGTCTCCAGAGTGTAGACAAAATCCATTTCCAAATTTATTGAATTCATCAAAATTTTAGAAAATCTATGAAAATCTATGAAAATTACTCATAATCTATTAACAATTTCGAATTTACAAAAATCTTTCAAGAATAAAAACATTAAAAATCTTGAGTTCCCTTACACTCAAAAATATTATAATGGCCTTTAAAAATTCAAAACAAAATATTTGTAGGGATCTTCCATAGTACATTTTTATTAATTTTTTTAATTCGTTAGTCATAGACATCTAGGAAAATTGCAAGAAAGTTTTTCAAAATTCCAAATTATTCTCAGGAAATCTCAAGAAAATCTATATAAAAATAAATTCATTACTTCCATGGTTTATGAAATCTCTGAAAATAAAAAAAAAACAATTGATAATCTAAAAAAGATTGTAAAATCACAAAAAATATATAATCACAACAATCCAAAAAAAAAACAATCAAACCGTTACAGAAAATCTTTACAGAATATTTGACTAAAATCTAAAAAATTCATTTTTTTTTGTATAATCACTAAAATCTTTCAAAAACCCTTAGTATCCAAAATTATGAAATCCCATTCTATTGTGGTTTATTGATGCTTAGAATTGCCTTAAGGGTTGTTTTACACGTCATCTGCGCTCATTTGCCAATAGATTTTCGACGAGTTTAAGTCCCTGTTTTGTTTATTTTTATAAATAGGTATAGCAAGGTTTATTTGTAATTAAGATGTCGCTTTAGACAGTTGTGATAATTTGTAAATTTGTTTCATAAGGTATTGCTGCATTATCAAACTAACGTAACTTTAAATACCGTAAACTGGGGCTACTTTGGCCCATTTTGGGGTAACATTGTCCCACTCAAAATATCAGTTTTGGAGCAAATTTAGTTAATATACAGATAATCAAAGTCTAGTGCTTAAAAAATATATTTAAACCAGTCAGATAAAATTTGAAATGTTCTTCACTCAACGAAATAACAACTGAAATTTTGAGTGGGACAAAGTTACCCCCCAGGGCCAATGTTACCCCACTTTACGGTATATGTTGTCAATAGTAGGAAATTTCGAAAAATATCTTAAAATATTGGCTTACACTGACAAAACTGGTATCTTACTGTCTTAATAAATTGCTTGTATTCTAAGAAGTCTAAAATAACAAAGTACTAATTATTATTTAAATTTATTACATTTTTTCAGGGTAGATTTTTTTGAAGTCGGTGGAATTTTTTGTTAAAATTTTTCTACAAATAATTTGTTGTATTTCGCTATTTTTTTAATACCGGATGCTCTGCGAGTAACTTGCAAATAAGTCTTCGTCGAAAATATTTTGTTCGCCACTTTCATCTTTATCTGACCACTTCTTAAATGATTCAAACGACTTTAGAACAGCTCCACTATCTGACGCACTTTCGTTTGTTTACAACTGAAATCAGGGAATTGATTAAATATAGTTTTTTATTTGTACAATGCAAAATTTTCCCATGCATTGCGTCTTGTTGCGATACAGTACAGTTAAAAATACACAGTGAAATGAAGAAGTTACGTGTTTGGTGCAACTTGGTTGTTAATCTAATATTTCCCCTTCCAGTTCAAGTTTAGTTTACTCCTAATATCACTGTTTCTACATAGGTTAGGCTCGCTAAAATTATATAGTTTAGGCACACTCACTGAGAAGGGTACTGAGTGTGGTCTGGTGCAGTAGTTTGTTGTGCAAAATTATTGAAGGTGTAAACATGACATGCGCACATAAGCTTGAGTGAGATAGTGTATGTAAAACATACATAGACCAAATTCTCAATACTGCTACTGTAGAAGGCAAACTTTACACACAAACATTGAATACAAATAAAATAAATTTTGCCATTTAAAATAACTAGTGTAATTGCTGAACTGATAAATGTAGGAATATACTGAGGAAATACTGACTGGTTAAACAAAAATCAACCACATAAAACACAAAACAAAATAGCATTAAAATTGCTTTACACCTTGATAACATCAAATAAAGACCACAGGGTTTAATATGCCATTAAGCAAAAGATTCGCAAAATTAAATTTCCGGCTGCTCTAATATAGATATACTCAAACTCAAGACCTCTGTGTCCAGGGGAAGTTTACACTCACGAATCTAGGAAACTAATAAAAAATACATAATTAATGTCTCAATTTAATAATTCTCCAAACAATGTCTTCAATCATCTTACTAGTTTGAAATCAATCAAATTAACATCAGTCTAGGTTTTTTAGCTATCAGAATAGAAAGTTTCGTCAGGCGCAAACCAAAAGCCTTTATAACCTGAACTTAGCTGAATCCAAAGTGGCTAAGTAAAATCCTCATTTCTTGAAGTTCACTCAAAATTACTTATTCTTCTTTTGCCTTACAGCTCAGTGCTTTTCTTTCATGAGCGGCTGGCCTAGCAAATCAACTACAAATTGGTGGCAAGAAATAAATCCTGTTAATTAGGATGGGTCCTTATATTTAATATTTAAATGGGCATCACAATTGCACACATAAGACTTCTTTACAAGCCACCAGAAATCTCCTGGGTTCACATAGGCTTCCGCAAGGACTCCAAAAAGCTCTTCCTTCAAAAATATATTGAAAAACATTTTATAAATAACATGTAAATAAAATTACCGCGAAAATATTCATCAATTATAAATTAAAGACTAATTTTGATTCAAAATGTAATACATAAACAGTAATTATTAAGTTGAATATCATTAATTAGCGTAATTTCATGACTCGTGGTCGGCATAGAACAATCATAACATATCTTATTATGCTTGAGTCGAGGCCGTTAAAATTACGTTAATACATTCAAAATGGAACTCATTAATCATCATGAAAATCTATTTAAAATGGTTCAAAACTGTTTCTGTGACATTTAAAACAAAATAAATTACCGTCAATATTATTACTATTATTTCATATACTCAATATGTCACAGAATGCCCCTCTGAATGTCAAAAATTGTAATGGATATGTAAAATTTTCGCAGTCAGTTCCTCGAAAAACAAACAAAACAAATTTACAATTATTTACCATTTCTCTGAACATCTCTCTCTCTCTCTCTCTCTCTCTCTCTCTCTCTCTCTCTCTCTCTATCATGCATAATCAGTCTTTCGTTCCGTGAAACAAAATAAAACATAAAAACCTTCAATCACATCCATATTAATATCGCCTGAAATAAACGTCCATACGCATAAATAAATAACATATTATCCATAAACATTCAACAATTGATAATGTTCCTTTGACATAACAGGTAACCAAAATTTCTGGCTGCATGTCTTTCTCGTGGCTGGTGAATGAGCGACCTCACAAGATGCGCGTGCAGCGAGGTCGGTTAGAATTTGAATTGCCCGGCGACACCTTCTTTTCCGCGCGATCTTATATGGAGTGATGTCACTTTCGTTGCTGCTGGTATCTCCGCAGTAAAAGTCGGTTATACCACAACCGATCGTCGAAGTGAAGTTGAGCATCCGCGCCGATACTCTTTCTGGTGACACCGCAGTCTACAAGCGTCCACATCGCTCACTGGAATGTCCAAAAGAATCGTCGCACCTACAGCGTCTGTATAGGGAGCATGCGATTGAGACGTTGCAATCTTAGTGGCGCCCCTAGCGGAGACACCAATTACAACAGAGTGGGAGAGAGTCGTGTCTGGCTGGGAATCTGATTCCAGATTCTCCTTGTTCGTGCTTTCATTTGAAAGGAGCATCTAAAGCTACTGGCCGCAGTACCGAAAGATTAGCTTACAGAAAAGCTTACAATGTCAGCATAAATGTGTACGATTATTTCTGTAGGGTTTGAGAAAATAGAGTTTTCCTCTTACTTTAGGGTGTCTTACGTTAAAGAAACGTCAAAACTTAAGTGAAAGTAACCATGTATTCGACGTTAAAAAAAGGCTGGGGCAAAATTTAGTACATGGCACGTGTTTGAGAGAAACTACAATATACTAACCTCACTACAATGATATATTTAAGGTAAATATACACGCATGATGTTTCTGTACTTTTAAGTTTGGGTGTTACGATACGTAAGTACTGAAAAAAAGTCGTTATTTAATTTCAGATTGATGTAAACAGAAACTTGCCGACAGGCGAATGTCAATGCAAAGCAGGTCAGTCAAAATGTTGCAAACACATTGCTGCATTGTGCTTCTTCATAAATTGCGAGAGGGACTCTTCCAAGACAAACAGGCTGCAACAATGGGAAAGACCTACACGGGTTCGTGAACATCTGCACTCGAAGGCCGAGTGTATTGATGAAATTTTCAAATCAACCTGTGCTTATAATGAAAACACAAATTCAATTGCATTTGATAAATGTGATTTATATGAACAAATTAAACACATTGACTGTATCTTAACACACATGTTGAGAGTGGAAAGTGAGGCAAGTAATTATGAAATAGTTAAGTCAATTGTACAAAACGTGATAGACAATGCTGCAGAAAAAAGCGAGAGAGGACTTGGTAATAGGTTTTAGCTCACTAGAAAATCAGAGCTTTCACGCTGTGCATTTGTGTTAATCAGTTAGGAATGTATCTGATTTTAACATAGCACTGACTCCCGTAAATTACGTTGCCATGCTATCCGAACCTGTGCAACAATTGTATAATAATTTTGTGAATGTTACAACGCAGCAGAAATATAGCATTGCTGTTGAAACAATAAGCCAGTATAAATGTCATGTCTGGTTTCAACAAAGAAAATTACGTATATATGCCAATACACAAGCTCACTATGTCAAAACACTGAGGACGGGTGAATATCATAAGCTAGCGGAATCTTTTATTGTTCGCAAAAGTGTTAATACACCTGCACTAAGATATGGTATGGACACTGAACCAGCAGCTGTAGCTGAGTATTGCAAAGTACATCAGTGCTTTGTCAAACAGATGGGAGTGTGCATTAAAGAGGAATAGCCATGGTTGTGTTGTAGTCCAGACGGGATAGTAGTCTGTGAGAGTGGCTCTTTTCTTTTAGAGGTCAAACGTCCGTTTACCTGTCAAGATAAGTCTGTAGTTCAGGGAAATGAGAGTAATATACCTTACCTGTGTGTCTCGCGTGAAGGTAAAATATAACTTAAAGACCGTCACATTTACTACACTCAAGTTCAGATTTCGATGTATGTTTTGAATTTGAATTTATGCAACTTATTTGTTTACTCTGCTAAAGGAAGCGTAACAGTGACTGGACCACGGAATGAAACTTTCTTTGCAGATGTTGTTACAGCGTTGCAAAGATTTTATTTTGAATATTATTTGCCATTACTGTATGAAAGGCTAAGGTAAATGCAACACCAGGAGTGAGAGACCGCCGGTATGGGAAAATAAGTTTGTTTAACTGTGCTGTACACACGGGCTGATTAACACATAAGCCATTTTATAAACTTATAAATGTATTGTTTTAAAAATATTACATCATAACTGTGATTGTGTAATAATAATTTATGTTTTATTCTAGAGAAAGTACTCTATGCCACTGTAACAAAATTAGGTTACTTGAAATGCTAAACTCACAATGTATGTACATTGCCTCCTGTGTTTACTCACGTGATTCGATGAGTGGAGCACTGAAATTTGCTAAGACACCAACAATATGAACAATCTTATCTATATGAGCCAATATATCATATTAATTTTGTTTCTCAGTATCTGAAAAACCTTCATTCTATGAATGACCCTCTTCTGATTGAATCATAACTAATGCTATGTTATACGTTGTCTCAAGTTCTTCAGCAGACAACTGGCTATCGAATGCAAATGGTGGCATCACCATGAGAGCGTTTTGGTGTTCTAGGCAAGATTTAATTTGTGGAAACCCTTTATAACACCTAACTTAATACAATTAAGTATGCCTGAATAACAGTAATGTAGCTGTCGGTTGCCCTTCCACCATAAGACAATGAAAAAAATGAGATAAATCCTGACGGCGTAATGGCTACAAGAAATTTTACCATGAATGTATTTTTATAATGGGATAACATTAAGACTCTTTGGCGGACACTTTTTGGTTTTTCGCAATGAACTTTAGTACAGTCCAGAATGCAAGTACAATTTTCTAAGTGTGTTTTAAATGCTCTTGGCATAGTTTTCTTGATGCTGGATGGTTCTGGCCAAAAAATTCGCTGTCTGTTCTTTTCAAATAAATTATGAAGAATAAATTTAAAGCTATCGGAAGCAGTTGTTCTATGACAATTAAAGAACACACCAACAGCACCAAAACTGATACCTAGTTTCATTTTTACTAAAAATAACAGCAACATGTTTTGAATGCTAAGTGTGATCACTTACGATGAGCAGGGGGCAACAAGGCCAACAGGACAGTAAACACTGATACTTTTTTTTTGCCAGCAATGTGCAACAAGCCATTTTCGTTTTCTTCAACTGATTGATAGCCAGAAAAATAATTCCTGGGTTCCGTAAAATAAGTTTCAACACTATAGTCCTTTTTTAGTATGTTGTCTGTCATAGTTTGCTTACTTGCATTACACGATATATTAGTCTGAATTTCCACATCACAATTACTTTTCAAGCTGCAAAACAGAACACTAAGATTCTATCGATAAATGTTACCGAAGTAGAATCCGTTTGTACACCAACATCACCTTGATTAGAAGACCGAAAGTTAAAATCTGTCTCTAAAATACTGTATAATTTCTTCCCATTGTGCCGAAGTTTTCTTCTTTTGTTTCTAGCTGCAACCTTTCCTGCCACATCCTCCTCTTTATTTACACACGGTGTCATGTAATGTGTTGGTACATAACCTGGACTATCTGGGTCTCTTGTAGGTGTACCGTTAACGAAATGTTGGCTTGAAACAAGCGAGTTTATATTTGGAGTCCATGGGTTTCCGTCAGTCGTGTAGAGTTTTACTGCCACAACCCACGCCTTTAATCTTAACCCGTGCTGCCTTTCGTTAGGAAATGTGAAAAATTTCGAACCAGCAACGCTGTTCCTGTATGTGGCACTGCATCCCACAACACAACAAATTTGATTACTTTTCAGCGTATTGCTAGACATTTTTAACAAAACACAGAACGTTTTCAATTTCCAGGCTCCCACACGTTACGTGACGCCGATTTTGCCAAGCTTCAAGCGGCAGCGAGAGCGCACCATCTCCCACTAGAAACTAACCAAGTCTGTCGCTAGAGCACAGCATTCGCCATTCGTACGATTCCTATATTCGCCACTGTCACTCGGTAAAGCACTCGTCGTTACTTCTCATCTCATTCATCCATTCACATCAATACTATTATTGTTTGAATGCATGTCATTACTTCGCAAGTTCCAGTCTTACGAAAATCAATTTAAACCATACTAAAATCTTGTTATAATAACAATGCCTGTGTAGACTCTCCACAATAGCTAGCTTGCTCAAGGACGATAACTGCTGGGTCATGAGCAAAGCTACTAATCAATCCTCATTCATAAATTGCAAATAATCAACTAGTTGATTATTTAACTTCATCTCATATCATCTCGTCTCATCTCATTGTTGAAAAACATAAGTTCACTGACTCGTGAAACATAAACTCGTAGTTTGGAAATTCTGTATCATATCAACTGAAATTACTAATTCATCACTAACTAAAACACTATAGGAAACACGTGAGAACATTTTTATCGCCTCAAACCCTATCCAGCAAATCACATACAGAAAACACAACGATGAACCTATACTAACACTAAGACTATAGAAAAACCTTAAGATCATGAAGAACAACAATACCAAACATAACTTGTCAACAATATCACTATTTTCACAAAACATAAAATTCAACATCTATATTCAACAATATTCAAAACATCAACATCATGAACGAAGAACAGAAGAACTAGTGTGTCCAGAGTGGTGTGAAAAATAAAGCAGAGCATGGCGGTACCTTAAAAACCTCAAATAGAGAATTAAACAAAATTCAATTTTATGTCCCCTGTGTATGGATTATCCTTACTAAGATACGTATCTGGAGGTAAGATGCATGTTTTCTACTACACAAAACCATAGCCCAAACTTTCAAGTGTTTGCAGTGTTAATAATGTGTGTGTTAAATAAAGCGTTTTAAAGTGCCCTTAGTAATCATTTCAAAATCTGAATCAAAATTAAAATTCGTAAAAGTGCAAACAGTAAACAACTTTGACTTAACCTCGGGAATAACTATCCTGTCGTCTGCTTGTAGGTAACTCTTAACACACAGATGAAGCGGTTTCTCGACTACTGTGTAGACTCGACAAAACAATCGTTCGTGTCGTTACGCCCTTTTACAACAGTCTCTTAGATTGCAGAACACACAGCTCTTATTCACTGAACGTCACTAATAGTCGGGCACGTAGATACTTATCAGGCTTAGTGTGAATTCATACATCCACTCATTACATTAATATACTCGATGTCGTTCCTCTGGCTCATCATGGCTCCGGGATAAAAAAAAAATACACTATAATACTTTCATAATATTCATCATTAAGAAGCCTGTATCCACATCACTAATACACTGTATAGCAACACCACTCAATAGTGACTGGTTCATGCTGTAACAGCTGCTGTCTAAACTCCTGCACATTCGTAAATGGTATTACAAACGACTTCAAGTTATTTCTACACTTATGTAGGCATTTTAACATACGGCTTCAACAGCGTCAAATTATATTTGCCTACAATTTTTCCTTCTAAATCCAACAACTCATAACAGTTTTAATTTACTATACGTGTCACTTTTAGTGGGCAGTCGAATAACAAACATAATTTACTTGTAATGTGCTCCCATAAATAACTTACACTCAGGCTTCTACTTAAGACTAAATCTCCCACATTAAATATGTGTAGTTTAGAAACTTTCTGATATTTTCTTCGGGACTCAGCTGCACTATACAATTCCTTACATACTAAATCTTCCATCTCTACTCGCTTCACACCTTCCTCTACTGCATCACTAGTTTCATCCTGGAGTCTCTAGTTTAACTCTCCGTTTCTGTTAGAGTTGCTGGTCCCCTCCTCAGCAACTTGCACCCATCTATATTTTTTTTCCTTTGGCGTTAACCGAGTATGACGTCGTTTTAGGGTTCAGAGGTAGATTAAAATTAAAGTAACTACTGCTTCCCTCTTGTCTAGTTAGTGATGGTTCTCTGCTTTTCAACTGGGTAGTCATGTGCTGAAGGCATGGAGAACAGGGAGTACTGTAGTTGTGATGTACTCTCTTGCCATAACTCGTTTTGCGCCAACCCTCTCGTCTTCTGAACCTGAAGTCTCTGGCTCTGAACCGGGTAATCTCTTCCTACTCTAATTGCTTTGGAACCTGGGGTCTCCAGAGTGGTACCCCGATCTACTACTATTATGGTAGACCCTCGTAGTACTGATGGGCTCTCTACACTGTTGGTTTGTTCCTATAGCTGTTGTCGCCTCTGTTTTCCAGTTTTATGACTTGGTGGTTGTTCCGCCCTCGTCTCTCCTTTCCCAGATTAACGGCATGGTGGTCGTACCTGGTTTCTAGGATTAGGCCCCTGCTGGAATATATTTCTGCTGTAGAAATTATATCTGGAATTCAGTTTTTTTAGGACAGCCACCATTGCAGCGTGTTAACCCGGGGGTAAAGACCTTGAAATCTCGCCCCTCTCTGCTGGTTGGTATCCCCTCTATTCGGATATTCCTGGAACCGATAGGGTGATGGTGTGGGTTGGCATGGTATTAACATGTTGAGGTGGTGGGTTAGGTTGGTATAGCGGTGGCCTATTAGGGGTTGGTCGAGCCACCTCCTTCTCCCTCACCACAGAAGCACAAACATTTTCCTCTAGCTAGTCCGCCTTCACAAGGTGGTATCTAACGTCTGCTAGATCCTTAAAATTGCAGCCTGTAAATTGGCGTTGGTAACTAACTGGCAACTGGGAACTTACAAGGTCTACAAACTCGTATAATTCCATTGGAGTAGTAAAGTGCCTTGTATGCTCGAACAGGTGGTTGAATTGTTCCTCCATGAAACGACATATTTTCGGATCATAGCGTTCCTGTGTCAACTGTGATCTTACTAGCCCTTGGAAGCGAGGACTCCAGAACTTCACTTTGAACAATTACTTAAACATAGTATAGAAATGTACGTTGCCTTTCCTTATTTCCCACCAAGGCTGTTCCTTCCAAACTATAGGTTAGACATTTCAGCACCTCGGTGTCGGTCAAAAAGCACAAGTTCATATATTCCTCTAATTTCTTGAGGTAATTTATAGGGTTTTCTGTCCCTTTACCTGCAGATTTTGACACTTGTTCTGCCCACTGTTTGGCAGGGTGGTGGCCAAACTAACAGTAGTAATGGGATTTACTGTAGTTGAACTGACTGGTACTGGGGGATCAACCCAGGTAGAACCTTCTGAAGCGATACTGCAGGGTAAGGGTGTCGCTGTATTGATGCTCAAATTTACCCTGAATACTAGACTATTAAACTGCTCCTCTAGCTTAGTGGTCTTTTTTCCTCTGGTTGGTTTCCTCTGGTAAGGCTGTCGGCCTTCGTATTAGTAGACATCTTCGCGACATGTGCTATTTTGGAATCTATATGCCTGTCGTAGTTTTCCAATAACTGGTCAATTTCCTTAGAAAAACATTCTCTCTGATCTGTCGTGTTGGCACTGGTGTGTTGCTCCAATGCATGGACCCTCTGTTCAAAGTCGGCTAGCTGTACAGCTACCTCCTCTCTGGTAGACCAAACTTCAAGCTGTACCTCGTTTAATTTGTAAGCATGAGTGACTTCTAACGCCTTTGTCCTACTTTGTAGTTGTGTCACTTGCCGGTCAATGTATACTGTCAGTCGCTCGTTATGAACCTTCAAGTCTTCTCGAGTTGCCATCTGAGAAAGCTGCCCTGCCTGAACTTCCAGTTTGTCATTTAGCTGGTGCTGAATAAGTTCCAGCTGGGACTACATCTGATCTTCAGTGACTTCCAGCTTTTGATTAAGCTGATGTTGAGCAAGTTGCAGCTGAGACTGTAGCTGATTTGTAGTAGCTTCCAGTTTTTCAGTCAGCTCTGATTGTAGCTGGTTTTGTGTTAAAGTCAAATTGCCTATCATAGAGACTATAAGTCTACAGTCATAGGTATTTGCGGGGTGTGTTCTCTACCAATAGTGGTAATCTGGGAAGCAGTTGCAGAAGGGCTACACATCTGGGTTTTAATTAGCCTTTCTTCCCTACTTTCCTCAGTGGCCTGGTCTCCTGCCCCTCCTATTAATGCTTCTCTCTGTGATTCCTCCTGCAAGTCGATCAGTTTATTGTTCCCTAAATAAATAATCTGTGGTCCTCCGCCATGGAACTTCGCAAGCAATACGCACGCTGATCTCCTTCCATTTATGCGAATTAAAAGACACAATCGCTAGTAATACAAGATTCACAAGTACCTCCCTGTACTTGTCAACCACGTTGCGCTGACACACTCTAATATCTCCCTTTCCAGTTCAAGTTAAGTTTTAATATCCCTGTTTCTACACAGGTTAAGCTCGCTAAAATTATAGTATAGGCACACTCACTGAGAAGGGTACTGAGTGTGGTGTAGTAGGTTGTTGTGCAAGGTACTGAAGGTGTAAACAAGACATGTGCACATAAGCTTGCGTGAGATAGTGTGTCAAACATACATAGACCAAAAAGTGAATTTGACTGTACAGAGTTGGTTTTGTCGAACACTGACTTTATCGATACACAACATTTAGATTGCATTGAATTTTACTTTATTTATTTGTTTAACCTGTACTTATTGGTTCTGTGTTCGCAATTAACCTTTATTTCTTTGCTTGGTTTTGTCGATTACAGGGTGGAAAATAATCAGGGATTATTGTAATCAGGGAATAATCAGGGAAATATAAGGGAATTAAAAAAATAGGTAGAAGTTTGCAACATGTTTTTTATTGATCAGCTCGCATTGACATATTATCAGGTAAAAATAAACATATCACAGACCAAAGATAACATGACGTGAAGTCGATGTTCATCTATGAACAAAAACCGTAATACTTTTCATGTTTCCTGTACGGAACAGTGCACTATCTGCCCTTATATTAGCATCAACTCCTACACCTTTGTGTGTCCTGTTCGGAATACTGAGTAAAACGGTGCACATTCAGCCTTTACATTGGCATCACTGTCTTGTATTCAACGATGTGACGCATCAACAACGGTAATCGTTATCTATGGACATGTGACGGTACATAAGCAAGTGATGGCATGCCGGGAGTGTTTTGAAATCGTAAATTTTGTTATTGCTAGTTTTTTTCGAATATCCGCGAAATTGATTTGATTTCCGTCGATCTGCTTTGACATACAAATATCCGCTTTTGTTTCCACCTAACAGAAAATATCGCAAATTAATATTGTGCTACATGACATGTCCAAAACATGCCTCCAAATAAACCGACATCCAGTTTAGTAAAATTTCAAATATCTTGGTTAGACCATAATTTAAATCCGTGTTTCGCCCAATGGGTAGAACGAGACAAAGACGAACATCGTGTGTTGTGCAAGGTGTGCAATTCAACATTTTTATTGAGCAACATGGGAGTAACTGCTCTTGATAGTCAATATGAGTGAAAAAAAAAAAAAAAAAAAAAAAAACATCAGCAAAATTTGAAGAACAAGCTGTGTACGCCAGATATTTCTTCATTTTTAAGTAGAAGCAAAGGAAATTAAAATTGTAAGTGTTATGTTTGTTTCCTTATTAACTGGTATGTTGAAATTAAATGTGCGCATGTGTATAATTTAAAGGTTAATGGAAGAAGGCGATTATTTGATAATACATAGTAAAATTGGTTAGGCCTAACGATATGCGTATTCCAAGTTGGCCTAAAATCGGTGCTTTTCGTGTACAGCATAAAATATTTATTATAGAGGCATAGATAACAGTTTAAAAATGTTCCCCTAAATGCAAACAATTTTCAAAAAAATCTAATTTATATTGGGTTAGTTTGTGTTAGGTTATGTTAGGTTAGGTGATGTTAGGACAGTTTTAATATGTATGATGTTAGTTTTGAACACCAAATCAAAACAAAATAAAACCTAAGTGTTTTTAAATATTTTATGTACCTCACCTCGGAACATCAAGAGGAATTATTATTGTTCAAACTATGTCTCTAAAATAGAACACTTTAGGCTGCACATAAAAAGTAGCTATACCAATATTTACCAATTTACTATATGAATCCAGCATGTTTAGTTATAATTGATATGGGCACCACAACTCTATTTATAAATTATTTTTATTTTCTTTTTTTAAGTTTCACTTGAGGCGGCCAAACACTCTGATACTAGTAGTAACCAGCCAGCAGTCCAGTTAGGTCCATCTCAGATAAGTTTCATCAGTCAACCAAATGAGCTTCATACATCTGCAGAGAAAAATTTGGAGTGTGTTAAAAAGAGTTCCATCTCAACTTTTTTGGAAACTGATTCTGTGACAACGGCAGAAATTCTTCTAGTACTCAACACTGTAATGTCGTCGCAGTCAGCAAGATCTGTCGGAAGAATTGTTAGTCTTGCTTCAAAAATCTTCCCTGACAGTAAGGTAGCATAGAAACTTACTCTTCAAAAAGATAAGGTGGACTATGTGATAAGTCATGGTTTGGGCCCTTATATAGAGGATCAGTTATTAAAGTCTGTACAAGCATCAGGTTTTTTCGTAATTGGTTTTGACGAATCATTCAACAAAGTTTCTCAAAATGAACAAATGGACCTCAGCGTTAGGTTTTGGGTTGAAGACCAAGTTGTTTCAGCTTATTTAACGTCAGTGTTCTTGGGGCATACCACCTCTCAGTGTTTACTGCAAGCATTTTTGGGAACCCTCTCCTCTGTTGACATTAAAAATATTCTGCAGATATCCATGGATGGCCCCAACGTAAACTGGGCAGTTTTGTCAGCTTTTAAAAAACATATCGCAGACACGGTTGGTGAAGACTCGCCATTATTGCTAGAAATTGGTAGCTGTGGGTTTCATATAATCCATTATGCTTTCAAAACTGGAATTTCTGCTACACATTGGGACATTGTTAGTTTTCTTAGGGCACTGTTACTATTTGTTAAAGCGTGTACCTGCAAGGAGGGCAGATTACATTAGGATTACTGGACCAAAACTTTTTCTCAAGAAATTTTGTGCAATCAGATTGTTGGAAAACACTGCAGTCGCTTAGCGTGCCATGAAAATGTTACCCTACCTAAAGAAATTTGTTAGTGAAGTTTCTATTTTATTTGCCTCTATCAGTGCAGTGAAAAATGCACTTGAAAATAATCTTCTAGAAGTAAAATTGACAGTCTTCTACTTTTTGGCATCAGAACTGGAATTGTCTTACAATTTTCCAAAGTGAAGCACCCGTGGCACGTTTTCTCTATGATTTATTGGTAGACCTTTTATTAGCGTTGGCGGAAAAGTTTGTGAAACCAGAGTTGCTG
This sequence comes from Medauroidea extradentata, assembly GCA_003012365.1. Taxonomy (NCBI): domain Eukaryota; kingdom Metazoa; phylum Arthropoda; class Insecta; order Phasmatodea; family Phasmatidae; genus Medauroidea; species Medauroidea extradentata. Next base: position 25,459 of record PNEQ01024072.1, on the reverse strand, counting down.
AAGATCTTTAGGGAGAAACGCAATGTGTCTCGATTGGATGTAGGTAACCAGGAAAATATATAGACTGCTAACAATATGAAGTTAGGTTATGCAGTACGCCTGCCATCAAGAAGGAGAAAGTATCAGAAACATCAGTCCTGTCATTGAAAAGTGATGTTAGGACTTGTTTAAAGGTTGTGGTAAATAAACTTCAAGACAAAAGTCCCATTAAGTACATACTTACCAAGGGAATTTCCTGCTTATGTCCGTCTGTAGCTTTAAATCCGTGTTTGAGGAAACAGCGCGTGAAGTACTGTTTAGAATGTTGTCTTCAAAACAGGTGGCTGTCAGGACAAGAAGCTGATAACATTGAGCGATCATATGAGTTGGTATGAACCTCGCAAGATTCTGAAGCACAGCTATAATATTTTTCACGAGAAGACGGGCGCCTTGATCACTAGTGGATGTTCATTCATAAGGCACACTCAGGAGCTGCCAAAACAGGCCTTCTAAAATTTATGAGGATGATGTTGGTACATTTTTCATAGAAATGCATCATAGGAAAGAGGATATTCGGTTAATTCTAATCCGCTGGCTGAAAACTTGCAGGAAGAAACACTTATTGCACAAAGACAAGTGTACGACTTTGTTCAACGTTCTGGAGGTGTAGAGCATGTTGATATCACGAAGTCCATGTTACAGTAAATAAGAAATGCCAGTTTTAGGCGTATGGAAGCCTTGCAAACCAAACAAAAAGAAAAGGAAGAGAGAGTTAAGAGGACGGCAGAAAAAAGAAGAATTAACGAGGAAATCAAGACACTGCAGTTGAAGAAGGCTCGAGTGTTGGATTTGGATCGTTCTGAAGCAAGTGCAGTAGACGCAAGAGTTGAGACATTGCGAAATTGAAGGGTCCTTTTACTTTTGCTATGTTTTTCGCAAAAGTATGTGTGACATATTTGTAACAACATGTTTTATTTGCCATCAATTGACACACTTAGTCACTTCTGAAAGAAAGTAACTTTTTAAACTATTTTAAGTAAGTCGAAATACTTTGAAACCAGTCATGCATGCATATTATGCATTTTTTTTTCAGTTTCGTGGGATGTTGCGATTGTGTTAAAAGAAAACCTGGAAAACCTTAAAAAATCAGGGAATTTCATTTACCAGACCTGGTAGACACCCTGCGTTTATCACACAACATTTTGTGTAGTTAATTGTCATGTCAGTGTGTAGTAATAACAGCTGTGATACTTATTGTTCATTCCTAACATGATGTTTTTACATAAAATAATAGTCTACTTGAAGTAAAAAATAACAGTTTTGTAGATCTTTGTATTACCGTGCACGTGTTAATTAAAGTAAGTAATATTCCTTAAATTAATAGCTGACCATTCCAAGCCGAGATCATACTGTGCTGTGCAGTACTAATGATACGCATGCCCTTGTTTGCAGGCGATTTACAACTGCGTGCCAAGAATTCCTGATACTTCTGATTAAAAATGGCAATCACGTGGATACTGCGTGTTCTCTCATTGTTTCAGCTCATACACGTAACTTGCCACGTCCTATCAGATCAACGTGCATATCAGTAGTCAACAACGATAATGAAACTAGTTTTGCTAACCTCATGCTAATACAGTGTGTATAAACTATATCAAAGATCAGTTCAGGGGCCAAACACTTATTCTTTTACCTTAGTAAGCACGACAAAAATATTAAGTTTGTACGAATAGTACTTTTGTGTTGTATGATGGAAATAAGCAAAATAAAATATTAACATTAATACGTACATACTGTTATGAAAACATAAAGTCACTGCTTGTTTAATTTTCTTCGGTATTAAATAGCTTCTTACGAAAGTTTACATAACCTGAATTAAATGTTCTTGGAAATTTTATAAATGATAAACAAAGAAACATTCCAGTTCATCTAGTTAGGAGACTTCTTGAACATGGAACTCAAATGAGTTAAATATACTAATGATAAAATCTTCTTCATGGAAGACCATAAGATCAAACTACACAGACAAACTAAGGACTGTACGAACACAGTTATTTCAAAGTTTATCCTTCTGCGCTTCTTGGGTTAGTAGTTGGAACACGTTTAACTATAACAGTTATAAATATTCAATACGTTTATTTTTATTATGTTAACGGAGTCGCATTGTACACAGAAATTTAACACTTTGTACGTAACACAAAATGTTCCACTTATTCACAAGCGAAGATCAGACGACTTTTCCACTGACTTTGAAGCAGGTCAATAGTTTGGAGTCCTGGTCAGTCATTGTGAATGTGAGGTCAACATCAGACTGCAAACAAAAATATCATTATACTTAAGTTAAAATACATTAATAAACTATTTGTTGTAAGTATTGTGATACTTATTTTGTATAAATTGTTATTCTGTTTTGCTTTATCTATGAGACTTAACCACGGCTAGCTTGCTCAAAAATTATTTAACATTTACCAATGCATTCAGAGAAAGATATTACATTTAGGTTTAACATCCAATACATAAATCAATCACAGAATATCAGGGAAAATTTAATAGTGGATTCGTTTACAGAAAAGGAAAGAATATTGCTCAAAACATTTACGTGAGACAATGCTAATAAATAAAAATAATATTGTAATACGAGAAAAAAATGAAATGTAATAGTTTGTGGCTGTCGACAAAATTGAAGGATATTAACGCTCAAAAGGAAACCATAAATTGTCCTGGATTTAAAAATCAAAATAGAGGAATTACCAACTAACTACCTCCGGCAAATGTACCGAGAACCATGCTTAGTACAGATATAGAATAAATTCTCTCTCCAAAACTATATTCTTTCGTTCTTGTACTGATGTGCAGGCTGACTCTGTCTCTATAGAAAGAAGTCACAGTACCGTGAACAATCTTCTACTGCAGCACTCGTCGTCCGCTCGTCCCAGTTTTCCATCACAAGAATAGACCTCTGAATCTCGAACTATCCAGGTCGTGGGTATAAAATCGGGCCTTTCTAGGCTCGCGATGTAGCATAGCTATTCTTCCCCGTGTCCATTCCAGAACTTTCTTTTTTCAAACATTCCTACCACATAATACTCCAAAGCACTCACAACAAAATCTCCTAGCTAACCGTCTGCACTTACAATCGATACTAGGTGGTTTCCAAACAAATATTATAAAGATAAAATGTCAACAGCCATATTAGGTTTCAATACAATTATTTACGTTATTTAGTAACCAAATATTAACATAATATAAGAACTATAACGAGGTATTCAAAGTTAAAGTTAAAATTACGTCTGTAATATAGGCAAGTACATTAGATATATTACAGTATATTGATATAAATACTTACAATTTTTTCACATATTTCAAACAGTATTCTGACAGAATTCAAAGAGATACACATATATAAGAGTCTACAATATACTTCCACACAGCTAAGAATGTAAACCTCATCATATATCCAACATAGTTGATTTCTTCATATTTTCGAACATTTGTTAATGTATCCTGTTCTTGCACTTAGGCTGTTTATTGTTCATCAAAACAGTTTTATTTGAATACATCTACCCACCGCAGTAAACTAAAATGCTACAGTAAAGAAGCTTGATTAGAGAAACGGATTGGAAATTTCAATAGTACATTCTATAAAATATCAGTTATAAAAGTTCCATACCGGTATCAGAGTAAGAACGATATATTTACATATCGGAGTAAATATAACATCTAGCATTACCAACGGATGTCTGAGTCATACTGTGATTCCTTGTCCATGGGAAGCATTTTACACTTGTCTTTGCGGGCGTTTGTTTGATATAAACACAACAATGCAACGCCAAAACCAAATACAACTTGCATGTATATTTATTTATTACTGAAAACTGTCTGAAGCTGTAAAATCCAGGGTAAACTAATACCAGAAAAATTTTAAGAATCAATTGTTAAACATTATCGAACAAAGTTATCTCGATAGGGCGAGGGAGGTTCGATAAAATAATACGACTAAATATTTCACTAACATTATTCAAGATTGTACATTTGCCATTGAAAGTCAACCTTGCCCGAGTTTGTAGATTCCGTTCGTCTTGAGAACCGAAGATAATGTTTGAATATGAGATTCAACTTTGTCAACTTTAGTGCTATTGCAAGACAAGTACACTAACCCACAACAATATACACAATACTGCTTATGGTCGTAGCCAAGTGAGATGTAATAAGTTCATGGCTATTAAAAATTCATAAATTTAAGTTGTCTTATTCACATGTCAAATTTTAGATTAGAACGCTATAGCTCAAGGTATATATATATATATATATATATATATATATATATATATATATATATATATAAATAAATAAATAAATATACCTGTGTATTTTTTTCTCGGCTTTTCTGTGTATTTAGCTGGATATAATTAAAAGTAACCAAGCAAATAATTACATTTGATTGGAATTTTAAAACTATTTCAATAAATTAAATAGTTGCGTCACATATACAAGCTGCAGACAGATTTTTGTTAATTGAGATAACAGGGACGTCTGTTTCTATTTTAGACGGTTTTGCTACTGATATTTGAATATTGGAAAAGTGTTATATGTGCCATAGGGTTATCTCAGGTTTTTCATATTTCTCTCGCTATGACATTCAGTGGCATTCAACAGTTGGTCGTTTATACTCAACGCATGTTACGCTACAAGTGTGTCAGAACTCTTAACTAAACGCTTGCCAAGTTTCTTCATTTCACATATATTAACAACAAGCACCAGCACTAAGTGCGCATTATCGAGTGCCACTTGATCTGAACCACACAGTTGATTATGAATGAAGCTGACCGATAACGTTTCAATTACCCACATAGTCATGTGTGTTTGATAACTTTACTTTAAAAAAAGGACTGAAAACATTGTGTTATTTATGATCTGCTAGTACGTGTTAGTACCATGCTAACAAATTAAGTTACAACCGACTTCCTGAAAGGAATGTTATGATAAACTGACGAGGTGAATTTTCTGTTTGCATGTGTGACTTAAAAAATATATTTTGCATTTGTTAAACAAACTTGTTTTCTTTTTCAAATTCGATTCTCATGTAATGTATAGCAAGCATATATGAAAATTGTAGCTTTTATAAACAACTTAGGTACTTCTTCGAAAAGTTGACGGACGTTAGAATATTTGTCTCATTGTCCTATCACAATAAATATCTGAACGATTAGAACCAAATTCAATATTTTTGGAACTTTATCATTTTAGTCGTGAATTTAGACTAAATCATTACAAATTATTCGCGCTTTGGAATGTATCAAAATACATATTCATATTGTTGGTCGTAAATCCAAATAACGCAAAGGATTTCCTTAAAATTATGCAATTTAGGGGCGCATCAGAACAGATCATGATTATATATTACTTGAATGTATAAGACATAGTAAAATGCTCTCGAACCTCCATTTCGAAATATATGATAACGTAATTAGCAAAATATTTTTCGTAATATCTCGAAAAATATTTCACTGATCCATCTAAAACGTTATAGACATGTATAAAATTCTTCCATGCGTATTTTAATAGGTAAGCACAGGCAAAGATCTAGCATAAAAATTATGAAATGGTTTATATTTTAGAGGAATTACCAACTATTGAAACAATTACAATAACATATACGAAAACCCAATACTAAATGCATTTTAAATACCAATATGTAGACATCTTAATGGCAAACTGTAAAATGATACTTTACCAAAAACGTTACATTTTTCAACATGTCTCGTTTTATTTTTGCATGTTTCCCACTTAATTAATGGCGGTAATTTAAGTGTTAAAGGTTGGTTGCATTAATTGCCTAAGTATTGAAACTAATATGCAACATACATTAATTACATGTAGCAAATTTTCAAATGCAGGGTCCAATTTTATATATTTTATAAATTTAATATCAGAGTAAAAATTAACTTTATCTAAAAAAAAGTTTACGAAATAACACTGTAAAAAAGTGTGACATCACACGCATATTTAATGGGTAATTACTCAATTTTGTTTGTGTAAATTTCGGAAGCAACTGTCCGTGTGTAATTGTTCACTAATGTTTCCGAAAATGAAAAGTTGTCTACATTTCCTAGTAAATTATAGCACAGCAACAGCTTCATAAAGAAGCAATTTCATGTTAGATTACCCCTTTTTAGTATGCGTAAAAATTCAGCAATAGAAAGTCAAACCCGAATTTGACAGTTTATATACGGTACCGTCGCTGGTAAATCGCAAGCACATCAACCAAATTTTAGCTGTTATGTAGAGTAAAGTCATAACTGTAGTAATCGGGTAGATCTGAATTTTCATATTTAGTAAAATAATTTTTAAAAGTATATTTATCAGCTCATGTCCTCGAAAGTGTCAAATTTTAATGACAATTTGCAAATGAAACTTCAATGATTACAACAAATAAATTCCGAACTATATCACTAAGTAATAAATGCGATGCTTCACTAAATTGCTATTAATATTTTTGTTATTGACATTAATTTAATTTAATTAAGTCTATAATTAGTAAAAATTATAGCAACTAATGTTTAAAAAAAAAATTAGGCTACATAGCACAAATAATTTCTAACATTTCTATCGGACGATTTTGCAACATCTGCTAACTTTCACAATTTAAAAAAATAAAATCGCAAAAACCGGATAAATAATTTTTAGACGTCCACCGTCGGAAAGAAAATGACTTTTCAAGAAATAATAAAGTTAAATGGTAATGTCTGTTTCGTGTCGCAATCAATATTACTTAAACCTCTCTATACGGAATCTACAGCAGAAAATCAATAATTGTAAGCTCAGCCTGATATTATTCATTTAAAATTGTTTGTTACTACTTCAAACATTGATATTTAAAATATTTTACCAAACATGCTACAATAGTAGTAGTGACATACAAATCTTATTGTTCAATGCAGTTTAACAGTATCAAGTTTACTGAATTCTATTACCGAAAACAATAATTTTCAATAATCTATACTCAGCCTTAGGATAGTCTGACGTTCGATGACGATAACAGAATAAATCACTGCAGACCTAATTATTAAATAACAAACAGTAGGTAAATTCTTGGCATAATTTACACTAACAATATATTATTTTAGCACAGTAAAATTTTTACGAGAGTTTGTTTCTTTTATATTTTAATATTTCTATTCGATAACTATTGTCACTGACAATTCCGTCAGAAATAACTTATGAATAATTTGTCATTCCCAACCTTATTACTATAGGCTATGCGCTTGGTGCAATGAAGACGTTAATAATTCAGTGGTACCTTAACGTTTACTGGAGGAATGTTAATCTGGAGGTCGTAGACGACAGACTCGCCATCTTCCAGAGGACAGGTAGATCCCAGGAGGGCCTTGCAGCCGTCTGTCTGAGGTAGAGGGTAGTCCGTGGTGAGACCAAGAGCAACTGCCTTCACATCAGGGACCAGCTTGGAGACTGTGTGGTCTGCAACATAGTCACTCATGTAGGTATGTATTGTAACCAACGTGATACTGCAGTTCAAAGTCTTGTTGAGTCTTGTATCAGAGAACTTACCGACTCCGAAATGCACTTGCACGGAGAGATGTTCTCCTGGTTTGAAGTTGCAAGGCTGCTTCGCGCAACCGTTCACAGACAGCGCTGTGGGCGGTGTCCCACTAGAGCCTGTGACAACAAACTCCTGGTGATGATGCGTGTCTTACATATTGTTCCGTTATACAACATTATATTTTTATTTAACTTCTAAGAGTTTGGTTTGTCCAGTGTATCTAACAAAGTAAACCTGCAGTTGAATAAACAAGGCCAACATTTAATTTTTAATGAGTAATTTCAGTTAATATAACATTTTCGAGTTATGCGACCATTACGTACATACAGTAGTCACGCAATAAATAGGAGTTTAATATAATTTATACAGCAGAAAGGTAGCAAGCCGTCATTCGAATTTATTTGCTTGTATTTGACACGTATTATTCATTTACATAGTATACAATTTACAATACAAAACTATACAACATTCATTTGCCTATTAGCCCATTGTAACAACAATGTTTTCCTGTGAAAATGGTTGAAATTTGATACTCACATTTGTTGAAGTCGGTGGCTGAAGCTGCCGACAGCAGCAGCACTGTAGCAAGAAGCATGAGCATGTTGGCAGAGTACTGAGGTGTTGTTACCACTGATGACAAGTACATACACCTAGACACTTATATACTCAGCACAGACACTCTAGACTATAGACACTTATCTACAATCCACACCACCTGGCCTGGCCCAGGAACAGGTGCAACCAATCAACACACACAAACAATTGTCTTCTCACGTCATCGAGAACTGATTTTTGATCCCACTCAAATATATTACACGTTCGTTACTTTGTTGCACATTATTATGGTTGGATGCTCCAAAGAGAAACAAACAGATGGCATGACTGTAAGACAGGCCATAATTATAACATATTTCCTGAAATGAAGACTTCTAATAAATTAAACTTAGTCTCCACAGCAAACTGTAATTAACGTTCCTTGTTTTACCTGTGATTGTTTCCACGTCAAACGTATCACAAAACAATTACAAAAAAAAATCACAGCAAACATTTGTTCTCTCTACAAAATATAACTATTATCAGCATATTTTTATTTATTAATTCAATATTAATACATTACTTTATATAATGTAATGATTCGTGGGAAATTGTAGTTATTTTTTTTTGTTGTCACTTGAGACGACTTATATCACTTGGCTGGAATTCAGCGTTAGCGTACAACGTGTATATGAAAGTATGTTACTTATTCCAGCTGGTGATTTCATGTGAGAAAATAAGACGAATGCTGACGACTTGTTATTTCTTAAGGTTATTATCAGAGCTTTGGACACTAAAAAGTGGTTTTGTGAACTGTTTTCACTAAAATCTAAGAAGCTACACAGCAGTTGAGCTGGTCGTCTAGGTGGGCGTATGTTGCACGTTCAAGGCATGGAAGTGCGGAGGCGACAAGCAGTACGCACATCATGTCTCACCCTAGCCTCTAGGCGCAAGTCAATTAAATGGTTTGCAGTCTTCTCGCCAACATCATGTCGCTATAAAACACTCGTTGGCGACACCATAATTGTCTGAAATAACTCGCAAACATTTCAAATATTTTTTAAAAAGCCCGACTCTCGGGATACTAAATATCAAATCGATCAGACCAGTAGAATTGCTCACATTCACTCAAAAAATAAACTAGAAAAGAGATAATTATCTTAGAACGGCTGAATAGATTTCCATGAATCGTAGCTAAATACCATCTCGATCACGTCAGCTATCAAACAAAAAAAAAATTGCATAAAAATTCGGTTCGTTCGTTTAGAAGCTACGATGCAGCAGACAGAAAACAGATATACACGTCAAACTTATAACACCATTCATTATTCGTCGTGGGTTAATATTATTAAAGTAGAAGCTGCATTGTATCCACGCATAACTTTCAAAATATTGTGACACGATTTTCACATCTAAAAAGGGCTACAAAAATTAATTATGCAATATTCAGCCACAATAAAGTATGCTTTTACAAGTGCTGGTGAACCAGAAATGGACACACAGACGTGTGATGTTCTTTGAATTATATTCCTACGTGCATCGAGCAGTTTTCGAATAACTGAAAACGGGAGAATCTCTGCACGCCGCTCATCAGCACGGGCAGGCAGCCACATTAAGGAACAATGTCGAGAGTTGTGTGTTGTATAAAAGATAAGTTAGACTTGTGTCATCTCTATTCATTTGGAAAGTGGGTGATATAACCTCTGTTTTCGTGAAACTTTCTTACGGAAAGCCCTCATGATACGTGATGGTGATAAATAAATCAATACATCATAATGGGCAAAATTGTCGACGTATCGTAAGGCGACGGATCCTATTTATGCTATTTTAGATTGTTTTATTTTTTAAATTCTGAAAGCAATCAGCAATTGCATAATCACAACATATAAATGCTGGAAACTAAATGTTCCACGTAACCTAATTATATCAACAAATATATATTTTTTTTTAAATTTGGTTGGTCAAAATTATATATTCTTATGATTTGAAAAATAAATAGACTTCGTAGAACAGACTTTATCAACATTTCTATACAGCAGCTTTGCGATATCTGCTCCATTTCACGATTTCAAAATTAAAACTCTCAAAAAGGGCATAAATATTAAATTATGGCCTTGACACTTTCACCTCAATCCTCTTTTTAGATGTTCATGTGACTGTTAGCCAACATAAGAAGTGAGTGTGCACATACCCAGGTAAGATAAAATGCACAGATATTGGTAAGTGGAAAATATAATAGGTAAGAAGTTTTGCTGGCCGCTGTGTTTTAAACGTACAAAGTGTATTATTCCTAGTTGTAAGTTACCTACTACATTCTAGCGATGTTTGCTGAATTGAAATGTACGCCGGTAAATAACGTATAGATCATATAGTATCTTACTAAGAGGCATTGTGGCAAGAAACTGTATTGCACCAACTAGTGTGTACAATACAATGTACGGTCATCGCACCCATAGAAAAAAAAACTGCTACGGAAAAAGTGCACACTATTTCACTAAGTCTCGAAAAAAAGGAGATGTACTCGTCGAGCGTGGCAGTATAACCCTTATCGCTCCCGGTATTCCTACTTTAAATGCTGAAAATTACGTTCGGTAGAAAAGCCTCTCATCTGCTATATTTTCCACTCACCAAGTACTCCGTATTGCATCTTGACTATTTATCAGGACATTCACTTTCTGTTTTGAATATTGTCCACAAGATACCCCAGAAACTGTTCTAATGAAGGAATTGTAACACGAACTTATGTCAAATTTGATGTCCTGATTCCAAAATCATCTTCGCTGTAGCCCTACCGTTAAAAAAAACACATTTTCAGAATTTATACATTTTTTTAATTTAAAAAGTGTTTCCTTACAATGTTGTATTCCAGAAAATAATAATATATTTGTACTTATACGTTCCTTTGAACAGCATAGGGCCATGGTAAAAACCAAGTAAAATGGAAGAATGAGTTTTGCTAGGAATTTTTAAGGGGTCATCCGACTATTCGCCTAAAGTGATTTAGAAAAATTCTGGAAATTTAAATCAGAATAGCCGGAGTATTGGATCAAACCCGAGACTTCCTGAATGTGAGTCAACAGTTTTAGCACTGCCGCTCTACGCTCCGTAGCTGTTCAAGCTATTGTGGCACAATGTAGAGCATAGATCATTCATTTTTATTAGAATTTATGTACAATAGGCTTTGGTAGTAATCTTTATGTGTAGATTATAAAGTCTTATCCACCTTATTAAATCACTTCAAATACAGTCACATTATGGCGTGTTATAGATAGAGCTACAATTTTTATTTTCATTCCGCTCTTAGTTCAACATTATTCGACTAACACACAAAACGTATTAAATATTTGTATTCTTATATTCTTACTAACATAATTTAATTCATATATATGTATGGACTTCCGAGTACACTTTCCAATCTGGGTGTTTGTGTATCAGCGTTTCCCGTAAAATTCTGAATTTTTAAACTCAAGACATTCAATCTTCTTTCAAATATCACATTTTCTAATAACATCTGGTAAAATAGTATACATCTTCAGGTGTTTATTTACAAAAATGCAACAGTCTGAAAATCTCATACGTTTACCAAGCCAGACGAAACTTTTAAACATACCTTTCCAAATTTAATATTTGAACAGTCATTGCAATGGTCATGTACCACAATTAAAGTCATATTGGAAGATATTTGCAAAATCTTTCATGGCTGCCAGCATTGTTGGCATAGGAAAACGTTAAGCCAACTCTGACCAATAACATTGAAACAAAAAAATTACAAACTGCTGTCAATATTTCGTGAAGGTTTGTTGGATGCTGCACATTTTAACTTATCAAAAACTCGCTAAATACTTCTAGTGAAAATATTGGCAGTTTATATTAAATATGTTTTCAAAAACTATTATAATATATTATTTAAATCAATAAAATAATTATTCGAAGATTATATAACTATATTTTACGCAAAATTAAGTACTTAATAACATTTTTGTGATTTAAAAGCAAAATAATACTTCCCACATTAATTGTTAGGCCTACTTTACGATGATGTCAGAATTATTTGAAACCACCTAATGTTAACAGCGTTACAAAATGTGTCAATGACAGATTATTCCAGACAAACTGTCACAGCTAAATGTAAGGAGACTCGTTAAGGCCGGGATAACGATAACTTCACGTTCACGTTTCACTTACCACTTTATCACGTTTACGTGTACGTAATTCGTAATTAATTGAGGTGCCATATTACGATCCTTCGCGTTAGCCGTAAGCAAGCAATGAAAAATGTCGTGTGGTCAGTCGTCGAGTATGATATTAGAGAACATTGAAATTAATAGTGTTTCTAAAAGTCCACAAATGTTTCTTGACATTTGCTAACTTAATTAAGGAAATATAATTTTTAAAATCATTTCTGTAAGTTCCAACAAAACTGTCATATTAAGCCAATATTATGGCAATTGTTGGTTACAATGCAGATTTTGCCAGGTACAATTTTGATGTTTTTTTTGTACTAAGCACCTACATTTTTGTTACGTTGCTTAGTACAGTGAACGGTAAACTATTCCAAATAAAACAGTGAAGTCTACAGAATATCCCAAAAATTTAATTCTGTGAAATCAGACTTAAAATACTACTATGTAGACCTAGCAGAAGTCGTATTTTATAATATATTTTAAAGCAGCTTTAGTACACCGCTAGTGTTATTATGCCTGCATTATTTTCAACTTTATAACTGATATAGGTCATTTGGGATTTATTTTAGGATATGTCGGGATGGGGTACATACATGGGTACATACAAATGATCGAGGCACATAAGCACCAAAGAGTTTCCTTATTCCTAAATTTTATATAAACCTTTACACCCTAATAAATATTTAGTTTTAAAGTTTAAGATACATGCACACAGCAAATTGAATAAAATTCGTAATTTTACCAGGTTATCGGTGCAGGTACAAAACCATTATTGATGTTTATGTTGCTTAGATGTGAATACTGTATCGTAAAACCAGTTAATTATTGTCTGGTCGTTACATTAGAGCCTAAATAGTGCGTTAAATTCTTCACAAAATAATACAAGCTGTTTAAACTACTAAGCTCAATCTTACTACGCATCAAGAAAATAACGAAAAAAATATTAAAAAACAACGCAAAATACATGTACAGATAACGTGACACAGCAAAAGACATTAATTCCTCCGAAATGTGATTGGCTCAGACGATCACGTTTAATAACTTTACGTATCACTTTAACTTAAAATTTTGACACTGACAAGCTTTTCACTACGTGAAAGTGAATGTAAGTGTAAAGTGGCGCGATCGCGACAGGGTCCGTTGAAGTACGTTTGTCAATGTGTTTCCTGCTTACGTGAAAGTTAAAGTAAACTGAACGGGAAGTCGTTGTAATGACGGCCTAAACAAGTTCCAAACAATATGTTAGCAGACCGTGTACGGGATATTGTATCGCGATACAGCATTCAGTTAGAAAGGCTATAATGTTGTTGAAAATCCGTTATGAAAGATATCACTATGAACAGGCAACCACTTTTGTCATATTCCGGAAACTATTCAACTAGTTCTCGACGAATACTGTAGGAAACACAGACGAAAGGCACGTAAAACTTGTGCATTCATTTACAAAAAAACTTTCTATATAATTGAGACTAATTAAATATCTTAAACTAGTGTGAACTATTTGCACTGTTATAACCAACGGTTTCCGAGAAGATAGTTAATTACACAAATGAAATATATAATATATTCGCTTATTTTGGTCGTAATTTTGCATATAATTACTATAAATATATTTATTTTTTAAATATTTATTTGATTCATACAAAAAATTTACACTATCATTAGTGTATATTATATTATTTACACGTATGATTTTAAATGTTTTATGTAAATTATGCAAAAACGGTATGTATGACGCAAACATGAAGAACATTTCCAATCAATCTAAACCGTTCCTGATATACAATACAGTATCAACTTCATGAACTTAAGTATCCAATTTCTAAGGCAACTTCACATGGTAATAACGTATCTTTTCATAACATCTAAAGTAATTCACTGATGCCTGCGAAATTAAAAAATGAAAGTAATAGTGTGAAAAATAATTTCCTTTGATGGAATTCTGCATTAATTTTAAACATATTTGTCCTTGTAAGCGTTTAAATGATCTTATTTTACGGTTTAAAAAATCTACACAATTGACGTTTGTAACACTGGTAATGTTTTTCTAAAGTCGATTTGGTTGTAATTTAAATTATTTCAATGTTGCCGAGAATTAAGCTATTCTTACAACAAATTGTAGGCAAGAAACTAACCGAAATTATATGTACAATATCTGAGGAAAAAGGATCATTATGTAAAATGCTAGCCTCTTATTTAGCTTTTATATTAGTTTTCATATTCTAGATACTTGCAAAATTATCTGTTTACGACAGGGATTTAACCTAAAATAACTTCTTTGTAAGATAATTAATATAACGCTATAAGAATAATAACGCATTTTATCACAGATGTCGTATTATTTACACGTCATTATTTCCGTACCTACTGTGTTTCATCTGCAGACCTAAAAATTACACTAACACTTAAACAACGCTCTTGAATAGTCTTTGTAATATAAAGGAAACACATTTAATACCTGCAGACATAATTGACTCAAAATGAGAAAAAACAATGATTTTTCTAAAATGTAAATCATGAATTCGTACAAGTCGATAAAAAAATTTTTATTTAAATATTATTACCCTAAAATCCCATTAAGTATAAGGTTACTGTAACAGATATCATGGCATAATATTACAGAAAGTAAAATGAAGTGACATGCATTTCTTGGAAACATATTTCAGTAGCCAAAAATTAATAAAAAATGTTTCACAATACTGCGACACTTCCCACTCCGGCCATCCTTATTTCGAATTCGATATATTCTTAAAATCGCTCCGGGCGAATACTGGGATAGTTCCTTAACTAAAGTCACAGTTAATTCGTCTCCCAGTTTCCACTATTGAGTTAAGCTGTATATCACCGTCTCTAACAACCTAGCAATCAACAAGACGTAAAATCAACTTCCTCTTACTTAGCCTCCCTCCGTCTTTTTTGCAGACATACTATATTTTTATAATAGGGTCTAAATCTAGACATTTAATAAAATTTCAGTGTTTAAACTTTACAACTAAGTCGTTAATTGATGACGAAATTGAATTAAAGTGATTTTTTATGACAGAAAAAAAATCAGCAATAGCAAGTATGCCTGCCAGATGTATTGTTACAAATCCAAATATGTTTATACCAATTCAATTTTGAGAAATTATATTCGAAGCTATCAACCAAATTTTGTCTTTGGTCAAACATAGGACATTTTAAATCGTAAGATATATGAAATATTTTAGCAGGATAACCCACTTGAAGATATTCGCCTATTGGGTAGTATTTTGTACACAAATACCTTACCAGCCACTCAGATGCCACTATTTTTATGTTCCGTCTACGGACAGATGTTAACTGACAAGAGTTTTTTCGCCGACACCTGAACTAACACAGTTTATGATAAAAGTCATGCACACCTGGCCACACAAACCTGATAACGGTCATTGTTTCATGTACTCCTTAAACGTAATGCTCTTCTTACTTACGCGACGTCACTTGATATAATTAAAAATATAAATATTTTCGTGAGTATTCGTACCTAAAAACAATCAAGTGTACATTAGTTTATTGATATATATCTATATAATTTTATTTGTTACATACATTTGCAATACCTTTACGAAATCATACCGTACTTAAATATATTGCATCAATAATATCCAGAAACAAACGAAATAATGAATATACGGACAAGTGAATATGATATTGTTCATGAAATTGAGGCTTTATAATAATAATAATAATAATTTTCTGTGACGCGTAGCGTATAACTTTATTTACAAGACATACATACACACCACATAGTTTAAATACTGCAGCAAAATTTTAGGAGGTAATTGATTCTTGTGAGAACATTATTGCGACCATATTCTTTACTAAATGTTTTCACATGACCTAACATTAAATTTATACCTGTACAGTAAAATTTAAACACTAGTTGTGTGGTTTTGCGTGCGACATTGTCATTTTGTAATCAGCTTGAAATTTACTCCTGTAACAGTTGATGAAACAGATAATATTTTATATTCGTTGTACATTTTAAGTCATGAATGATCTGATTGTAATGTAGTAGTTATTTTAATATATTTGACTGCCAGTGAACTCTATATTTAAATGTATCATATATTTGGATATCTCTTGGCGAAGACTTGCGAAGACTGAGCCACATGGTTTAAACTCTATGTTAAAATGTATGTGGATCAAGGAACAAGGAAAGCATAAAATACAGAAGGGTATCTTCCATGTAGGCAATTATAAGTTAGAAGCGCACCTAGCGGGTGTGAACTTTAACTAAAAATAAGGCGGGCGATTTGAACTAACTTAAGCATTAATATCAAATTTAATTACTCTAATAAATTCAATACTGTTGCTAACAAAGCTGGCTGACGTTGTTTTACATATATATGTATGCATATACATATGCTATATATAGTATAAATATATTTATGTATGTACATTTACACATATGTACGTATATACACGTGTAAATACATATATATGTATATAAATATATACTCATGTATATACATGTATTTATAAAAATTTATATACATATGCATATGAGTGCATAGAAATACATATTATATGTACACAAATATTAAAATATTTTATTTACATTAAATGTTAAATAAAGAGATGGGATCGGAGATGGGTGAAATGAAACATCCAACTTGCACGAAATAACATTATCATTGCAGTTTTAAATGAATTTATCAATACTATAACACAGAATCTACTTTACTGTTAATGCCTGGAAGATATAGTGTTGGTACAGAATACATTTTAGGACACTTAGCGAGCCCTCAAGCTTGCAATGTTGATTGAAGTGGCGCTTACAAACGAGATACGTGTCGTACACTTTATTCTTCTCATAATCTTCAAGTTTCGGATTTTTTTGTCCGCATAATACATTAAGGCCTTGTTACGGAGTTTTGCATTGATTTCGAAAATATTTTTTTAATTGCTACCTAATACTCATATCAAAATTTCGCTGCACAGCTTTGACACTTATATGTTATAATTTGTAGCTGAAATTTTTTGTAGCATTATACTGAACGGTTTTTTTAGATTTCATTACCCAAAGTACCACGATTTTCGTCGTGAAAATAAGCAAAAATGAAGGAAATTATTTTTTTGCTGGCGAATGGTACATTATTTTACAGTATTGTGCATCGTGTGACTGCACATTGACTCAAATTTTTTCAAAACTTTTGGTTAAAAAATATTTGAGTTATTGGCGCCAGTATGAAAAAAACTCGGGAACAAACCCTTAATAAAATACATCTTCATTAGCAACTGGGAAACGATGGCCGACAGAAACTTTCATCATTCCGTCCGGGCACACAAGGTCTCTTCTACGCCGTATCTGTACATGATTTGGGAAACAAACGCTTAACGAAAACTGTTAAAGCAATATCCACGTGTTTGCAAACAACTTAACCACAAAAATTCGCCGTGCTGTTATTTACATAAAAAAAGTAAAGAGGGGAAAATAATTATAAGTACTACACCAATGCACCCTGGAAGCTGTGAACCTCGTCTAAAATTTCCTAATAAAACATTACACCCCATGAATGGAGGTGCATGTAGAAAAAAACTGTAACTACTAAAGCAATGTGTTTTGTAATAATATTCAGACAAACTTAATATATAAAATGAAGTGTTCACACTCAGTCACATACTCATCAACGCACAGCCCAGACCACTCGACCTAGAACCATGAAATCTTGAGGGAAGCTTCCCCTTGCCCGGTAGGCACATACAAAGGATGGATTTTTAGAAATTCGATGATTAAGGGAGTGAAAAGGGGTGAAATGTGTTTTAAGAGAATCCCTGATGTCTCATTAACAGGGAAAGATATCATAATTTTTTTAACTTCATAATACTGCCCAATCAAATGCATATTTGTGAATTTTTCATTTTTGCGAGATTCGAAAATTAAGGAAATGAAAAGCCGTAAAATGTGTTTTTCATTAATCCGTGATTTATCCTATGCCGTTTCATAGAGTGAGGTGAATTTTTCTTTAAAATGATGCTTAAGTAAATATATTAAGAGTATTTTTAGAATTTTTCGAAATTCGTCCTTGAAAGTTCTTAAAAAAATATAACGTGTTTCCAATTAATCCCGCTTATCTCCTAAACCAGTGGAAATATTTAAATGGATTTTTGCTTTGAAAATAAAATTTATGTAAATATCAAAAAGTAATTTCAAGATTTTTGAAAATTCGTCTTTGAAAGCTGTTAAAAATAAAATGTGATTTCAAATAATAATATGTACTGCTTATACCAGTCGAGATATCGAGATGATTTTTTATTAAGACTGAAGATTGTGTAAATATATACAATGCAAATTCAGGATTTTATGAAATTTTAAATTTAAGGATGTGAAAAGCAGTAAAATGTAACAGTCTCTCGAAAAAAGAGAATGATCATGGATAAATAATTCAACAGTTGTTTCTTTATGCCAACCTACTCATAAATTAAACCTCTTTAGACTTTAGCCTGTACATACGAAAGAATTATAACGGCCTGCCTTTAAGCATTCGCCCTGGTATTGTATAAAGTTTGTGGTGTGGGAGGGGTGGAGTTACTGGTTCGTATCCCGTGCAAGACTTTGGGATGGGAATTACTATGACATCATACATGCATATTGCGCGCACTCTTTACACTGAGCTAAGGCAATTTATAGTTCACTGTTATTGAGTACGCTAGGTTTTAAATGCCTTCATCACATATTTTATCCAGAGTCACTGTTTACATTACATAAATTCACGCGGGCAAAGCCGCAGCTGGGCATCTATTTTATAAAGAAATAAAGATGAATTAAAAACAAAGATGTTCTGCAATGTTAGTATTTGTTATTTTAAAGATATACAGAAAATATTGTAACACCATCACTTAATACGTAACTGAAAGTTAGTTATTTTTTCTATAGTACATGCGGACGAAGCCGCAAAGGGACAGCTGGTTGTTGATAAAAGAAGATATGTATTCTTGAGGAAAAGATATTACAAGAAAAGAAAGTGCTGTTCTAAGATACACAAATATACAGAATTATTAGAATAGTGAACTCTGGACCAGCTTGTAAGGCTCAAGTAGGTACTGAAGAATGCTGTTACCTGTATTGTGAGAAGAACTTGAGATGATTCTTCAGTTGCCTGTGGATCTACAAGTGGAACAACGCCCCAGTGTACTACACCTGGATATATGTGAGGCAATGCTTACCATACTAAACACACAGTTTTACACTCGCAAACTCCAGGCCAGTCATTCACCTACTGTTTAATTGTTTTCAAATTTATGCTATTGAGTAGTAAGTGATAATCTTTGATTTACTTTATTTATAGCAGATGTAATCAATTGCTTAGAATAAATATTGGTAAGTAACTTTAAAGGGGAAAATTCAATTTCTGAACAAAATAATTCATGTTTGAACTACGCAATTCACCGTTTGTTTATTACCGTCAAGACTGGTTTGTTACTGCTTCTAAACATAATGTTGATCCTCAATGAAGAACTAATTGTTCAGGATATCAGTTATTCTTATTATGTTTGTTCCCACATTTTCGTCACGTCTCGTATCCTTACATTGGTAAACATGTGTATTTTATGATCACCCAGAAGCCTTACTCTTGCTCTCCGTTCCAGTGACATATGTTTTATGATTCTACTAAAGTTAAAATTATTTCAGCCAAATCAAGAAAAACTTTCAATAACACTTCACATAGTACGCATCAACATAAGTTAATGTTCTTTCGTCATGGGTGCAGTATGATCTCAGCTGCCTCCAACTTGGCGCGGACAAAAAAATACATAGTAAACATTTTATTGAGGTGACAAACATACCCGCATTGAAAAAGACAGAGGCTTTACTCACATTCAAATAGGCATTTAACTGGAATCTCATTACACCAGCGGGGTTCACTGCTTGTAGCGGGATTGATATGATTCTCGTTTGGCTGGATCCCGCCACCAATGTTCGTGGTTTAACTGGTCGAGTTAAATATTAACAAATAATTATGTTCTCTTTACGTGTTCCGTGAATTGTAGTGCACCCTAAGCGCAAGACTACTCAGGCTGGCCAACGAGAGAATAACGATGCCCTCTCGAAAAAAAAAAACTATCAAAAGGGAAGTCGGCATTTAATTTCCTCGCGGGATTTTGTGTTGGCAATTTTTGGCGTATTTCGTTATTGTTCGTTCGTTTGTTGCAAGAAAGAAAATGAGAGCTCCTTCTAGCGAATAGGTCTACATTTAAAACTATAAAATGTGAAAATGCACAGTTTCCAAGTTATTTTTCATGTACTCAAATGGTCGAATCTGCTACATCAGGAATTGGTCAAACCTGCAGATTTTAGGAACAAAATTAACTTGCTGACTAAATAACAGATTTTCACTAAATAAAAATAGACGTGAATATTTTTTAACTAAATATTCCAAAATTTTGCGTAGTATTTCGTTACAAGTAGTTCTGCCTACTTCTAAAATTATGTTATAAGCTAAAGAAAAGCACGCGTTAAAATAAAACAAAAATATGAGAAATACAATCGGGATTCGAAACTACGACCTACAATACATTTTGCTAACGGTCTAACCTACTAGGCCACGATAAACTCGTATACGATAGAGCCGCTGTTAATGTTACGGGTTCCTATTTACTTCGTTTTTGTGAGTATTATGTTAAAATACAAAAAAGGCGCAGGTATATAACAACCTCATACATTTGGTAGAAATAGTTTCTTTAACACGTAGCCAAAATTCGTTAAGCAAAAAAAAACAAAAAATTAAAAAATCGATAGAGAATTATTAGTTATTTCGCTTTAAAAAAATAGAAGTTACAAAATAGCTCTTAACACTTCCATGTAAATGTTTCACGGTATCCAATAATTTTTTTTACTAAACATATATTACTCATTAAATAAGGTAAATATAAATCTGCAGCATTTAAATTAATATTTATTGTTTACCGTGATATGTGTAAATTTTGTGCAGTCTTTACTAAATAACAAACAGTATTAAGTAATGTAAGAATTACTTAACGCAACTTTACTGTGAAGTGAGAAACATAACTACGCATTGTAAATATTACCGTAAATTAACGTTTAACTTTCGAAAACACATTATACTCACTTTTAAAACGAACAATTAGTTAAATATTTGATTTTTGACTAGTGGTACATTATTAATTTCATAGTTACAAAGATAATGTGAAATTGTTGATGTAACGTTATAGTTACTGATTTAAGCTTTAATTTTAAAATAACGGGTTTAAAAGTAGAATTTTTAATTATTACCCTAAATAGTTAACTTTCTTACCAATTCAATCGATTACCCAATCTGTTTCTTTCTCACATTTTTAGCAGCCAAGTTTGACAAAACAACAGATGAACATGTAAAACTTCGTATTTTCTGAAACTGAAAATTTCAGAAATGTTAATTTCGAGTATAAGAGATATTGCTGTTTTAATGTTGGTTTATTTTGTTTGTTTTCTTTGTTACGTTTGTTATGTGCATATCCCGAGCCTGATTAATGTATCATTACAGCCGTAACTTAACTTTTGTGATTAGGTATACTCAAGGGCGTTATCGCATTGTACATATTCAAGTTTTCTCGAGTGTGATATCTGTAACAAATTATGAAATTTAGAGATTTGAAATATCACAATAGTTCCGACGAAACGTGAGCCTACAACACTAATGAACTAAAAACTGCTATTCAGTAATTTGGCACAATAGAGTTATGGTATGATATTTATGTCAGATATTTTCATGGAATTACGCGTGTATACGTGGCGAGAGGGCAGGTCGGTCGGTCCCCACTAATAACTTCTTGTACAGTAAACGGTACTCAACAATATGCACCGTTTGGGTGCCTACAGCGCTCTCGTCGGCGGTGCACAGTGGACCACGTGATTATTTGATGGCTCGGAAGGCTGTTGTTTTGTATCGCTATATTTATTTGCTCTTACTCTATGCTTCCCCTTCTCCTCTTCCCTGCGCAGGCGCGTTAGCTAGACTCTGGCCAGGTTGAACTAAGGTTCTTCAGGTCGATTATGGATATTTTCGTATAAGGCGCCTTAACTATAACGCGTCACGGGCAAGACTTGCACCGTATGGCGCTGAACGATAAAATCGATTACGTTTCTCTTCGTCATAACCTCCTCGCTGTGCGTAAGGCGTCTTAACTTTTACGCGAAATAATATGAAGTCGGTACGCCTGACCCTTAGAAACTCGTGTCGCGTGCAAGAGTTATCACATTTTCTTTTTGCTAATTAACGAATTACGAGGCTTCAGATCGTTAAATTGGCATATAAACTACCTGGAAACAATCTCCTCACATTTTATTATTATTTATGTACATTCTTCTTAACGTTTTTGACGAATACGCTAATTATTTTGACCATTTGTGCTGGATAAACTAAATTTTTAGCATTTCAAAAGAACTGCACTGAATCATTCAAATTTTTAGAAGTAAATAATGCAGAATTTATTAACTCTCTGAAACATGTTGAAATGCTGACACGCGCGTTCAATGCAGCATACAAACATATATCTCTATGTGAATGATCAACGCGTTTCCATTATGGAGAATTATAACGATAAATAACTACGCGGTCCACGACATAAACATATTGCTGTTAAGTGCTGGATAACGAGCTATACACGTCACAGAATGTTAGAATTCCTCATTCAAACACTAGGAAGCGTGCACTGTCTAAGACGAAACGGCACAAAGTTCTAAAGTGGAATGTTTCGTAAATAATTTCTGAGCATTATTAGACAACCTACACAAGTTAACCTAGAAAGTATTTTCAGTAGAATTAACGGCAAACGATTCGGGTTGCAGAATTCTGTGAGTCTTCAATGTAACTTGAATTAATTTATAGGTTTTGCTGACGTAAAGAATAGGTCATGCACCCTGCTGGACTTTTAAAGTAATTTTAGAACAAGCATGACTCCAGATAAGTTGAAATCGTATGTAAGTTAAGCCATGTGATCGGAAAAGGTGAAAGCGAAATGTGATAACTTAATAACATACAGCAGTAATACATGTTCCTAATATAACTATTAAGACTGGTCTATTGAATTTGACTGTACTAAGTTGGTTTTGTCGAACACTGACTTTATTAAAATTGAATTTTACTTTATTTATTTGTGTAAGCTGTACTTATTGGTTCTGTGTTCGCAATTAATCAGTACGCCTTTTGTTTCTTTGCTTGGTTTTGTCGATTATTATACTACTTTCGACGTAGTTAATTACCAAGTCAGTGTGTGGTAATAACATCCGTCATACTTATTCTTTATTCCTAACATGATATTTTTACATAAAATAATAGCCTGCTTAAAGTAAAAAATAACAGTTTCGTAGAGCTATGTATTGTCGTGCAAGTGTTAATTAGGCTAATTAATATTTCTGAAATTAATAGCTAACCATTCCAAGCCGAGATCATACTGTGCTGTGTAGTGCTAATGAAAAATAGGCCCTGCAGTTTGCTGGCAAGTTACAATGGCGTGCCAAGGATTCCTGACACTTCAGCGTACAGTTGGCAATCATGTGGACAATGTGCGTCCTCATTGTCACAGCTCATACACGGTAACTATAAAATCTTCTTCATGGAAGACCATAAGATCAACCTACACAGACAACCGAAGGACAGTGCGAACACAGGTATTTCACGCTATTTCGTTGGGTTCTTCGTTTATCCTTCTGTGCTTCTACGGTTAATAATTGGAACACATTTTACTACAACAGTTATAAATATAAAATATGTGTTTTATTATGATAATGGTGTCGCATTGTACACAGAAATTAACAATCTGTATGTAACACAAAATGTTCCACTTATTCACAAGTGAAGATCAGACGACTTTTCCACTGACTTTAAAGCAGGTCAATAGTTTGGAGTCCTGGTTAGCAATTGTGAACGTGAGGTCAACATCAGACTGCAAACAAAAATATAATTATACTTAAGTTAAAATTCATTATTAAACTATTTGTTATATGTTTGTTTACATAAATACTTACAATATTCTATCACATATTTGAAATAGTTTTCTGACAGAAATCAAAGAGATACACATACATATAAGAGCTTACAATATACTTACACACAATTAAAAATATTAAATTAGTAGTAGAGTATGGCTGATTCTATTGCAGGAGCCGGGAGCGGGAGGGGGGAGGTATTTTATTATTTTTTCTCGCTATTATGCGGTTATGGTCTTCCCACTATATCTTTTTTTGTCCGTTGTTTTGATTCCTAGCTACTATTTTTTTTATTACATATTTAGCCTCTAGGTTCGGCTGCAAATAGTTACTGATCGTCTCTTAGGTGACGTTGATTATTTATACTTTGGAGCCGTGTCTTTCCGCCAGAAGAGCTAGTAGTTACACCAATCGTCGTAGTTTCCAGTGTCGTCTAATAGATAGCGTTAGTGTTGTATATACTATTGGTTCAGTCTGTCTCCCTTTACAAGTCTCACCGCTACCCCACCTAACCAAACTTAACTCACACTTTTTTCTGACCGTTATCTTAATTCCTAGCATCTCTTTTATTCTCTTTTTTTCTTAATTATATAGTTAACCCCTAGGTCCGGTTGCAAGTAATTACCGATCGTCTGCTATGTGGCGTTAATATATTGCGACTTTGGTACTGAGTCATTCCACCAGGAGAGCTGGTAGCTATTCCAATTGTTTTGGTTCCAGTGTGCCAGCTATATTGCGTTAGTGTTGTATGTACTAATGGTTCAGTCTGTCTCCATTTCCAAGTCTCACAGTTAGGAGCGCTACCCCACCTAACCTAATCCAACCTAACCCATGTGAGGAGTATATGGTATTGTGTGCGATACCTGTTTTTATGTGCGAGGCCTGCAGTTTTAAGTGCGAGGCCTGCAGTTTTCAGTGCGAGACGTGCAGTTTTCAGTGCGAGGCCTAAAGTTTTCAGTGCGAGGCCTACAGTTTTCAGTGTGAGGCCTGCAGTTTTCAGTGTGAGGCCTGCAGTTTTCAGTGCGAGGCCTGCAGTTTTCAGTGCGAGGCCTGCAGTTTAAAGTGAGAGGCCTACAGTTTTCAGTGCGAGGCCTGCAGTTTTAAGTGCGAGGCCTGCAGTTTTCAGTACGAGGCCTGCAGTTTTAAGTGCGAGGCCTACAGTTTTCAGTGTGAGGCCTGCAGTTTTCAGTGTGAGGCCTGCAGTTTTCAGTGCGAGGCCTGCAGTTTTCAGTGCGAGGCCTGCAGTTT
>PNEQ01024071.1:0-37148 GCA_003012365.1 Medauroidea extradentata | reverse complement strand
CATGAGGTGAGTATGGAGCAGTGCTGGTGGGAGGTGACATGAGGTGAGTATGGAGCAGCACTGGTGATAGGTGACATGAGGGGTGAGTATGGAGCAGTGCTGGTGAGAGGTGACATGAGGTGAGTATGGAGCAGCGCTGGTGAGAGGTGACATGAGGTGAGTATGGAGCAGTGCTGGTGGGAGGTGACATGAGGTGAGTATAAGCAGTGCCGGAATGAAAGGGTGGGGGCAACGGGATGTCCTTGAGAAAACACACTGACCAACGGCATCGTCCGACTCGTCTTCTTCTACTGACAAATCACAGACGTATGGTGTCGTAATAACCATGTTCTGATTGGCGCAGTCAAACGAGAGACGTGTCTGAACAAAGATACCCTCCCAATAACCATGAAGCAAAGCTGCCGATGTGCACATACGACATTGAAACAAAATGGCGCGAAAACCTTTTCTCGACAAACTCGCAGCTTTTCGTACATTAATTAAAAAAAGTAAAATACACTGTCTCGGATATAAGATACGAGAGATGGCAACGAGTAAGCAGCGCCGTTTAATACTACATGGTCATAGCAACCAAATAAAATTAATGGCGGCGTGAGTGAAGTGAGTGGTCCGAGGCGATAAAATTATTTGAGCCGCTCCAGTTTCCGTAATTTACAACGACATTGTGTGCTCCGCGGACGTTGTTTTCTCATCCTATAACCGCAAGAGTAAAATATTAAATATCTCCAAATAGAACAATTCATACTCAAGCAGATCAATGATAGTATATATACGCTGGTACAAAATAGTTTTCAATACATTTAACTTTTTCGTTTTCAATAGCATTTTTACAAACACACATAGGTTAATGGCGCCAGAAGATATTCCGTACTGTTTTATAAATATAGCAGATCTCGACACGCCTGACTTTGTTAGTCCAAATAACACGCAGTTGAAGACACCGCTTTCCTATAGTTACATGTGACAAAAGCAAGCAAACTGTAAGGGCGACACTGGTCATAATTTTTAAACTGATAGAAACATTTTTTGAAATGTATTTTCTTTTCATAGATGTACGTACAAACGTAATGCGCGCTGAGATGTTTACTACAAATATGATTACTTGTAACTCGCTGCAATGCATTTCAAGCGCAGGTAGATAGGAACCTTAACATACACGGGGCTGGCATCAACAACCTCTGGCAACCAATAAGCGGCAAAGTTCGTCCATATCAAATGAGCCGCCACATCATTTCACGTCTGCATTACTATTTATTGAGACCCTTGTTTTTCGCGAAAAATAATTTTTCCCCACTTTGTTTCAGTGCCTTACGTACACATCTGCAATTCCGCTTCATGGTTATTGGCAGCGTATAACCGTACCTCATTTGACTGAGCCAATTACAATAATGTACCTGCAACAACACACGTCTGTAATTTGCCGGTAGATTCCCAAGGCTCGTGACAGTTAAAATATCCAATCACTGACCACGAAGCAGAACTACAGATGTGCACGTAAGGCACGGAAACAAAGTGGGGAAAAATTCTTTTCGCGACAAACATGGGTCTCTAACTGATTAGTCTGTAGCTCGGCGGCCTATAGACGGCCACGTAGCTGTTACAGTTTATCCTACGAACGAGCAGACATATCCAGTTTTCAGGGCATGGTTTCCTGTGATCTACGTGCGCCACCATTTCGTCTCTA
This sequence comes from Medauroidea extradentata, assembly GCA_003012365.1. Taxonomy (NCBI): domain Eukaryota; kingdom Metazoa; phylum Arthropoda; class Insecta; order Phasmatodea; family Phasmatidae; genus Medauroidea; species Medauroidea extradentata. The sequence goes on along the minus strand of PNEQ01024071.1, from coordinate 35,464 downwards.
GGGTTTTCTTAGAATTTGTTATTTCAGTAAGCTAATATATTGTTTCGCGAAAACTAATCTTGGATTAACTTCCTGAAATGACATTCACCAGTTACCACAAACGTGACCTCCTTCGTGAAATAGAGTATACCTCAGTTCCTAGTTTATATAGAAATTTAAAAGGAATATCCACTGGTAGCCTACACTAGACTTCTTTGCTTGGAATTGCGTAAAAAATAATAACATTAGCAACCAATGATTTAGTTTTGTGAATTAATAAAATAATTTCGTTAGTGAGTCAATTAGTTGGCTTCAAAATTCTTCTTAAACTTTGTGACCCATTTGAACGATACGAAGAATGATAATGGCATTATATCCATTATACACATACTGTTGAATTTTGAATCTTTTTCCAAGACTGCACTAATTATTTTTTACGTTGTTATAGAAATATACTGTCTGCGGGTTTTAGGGCGATCTGGTTTTATAATCGTAACCATTTTACAATTGGTTTTCTTATCACAATTGGGATGTTTACAGTATGTCTTTAATAATAATTATATTCTAACCAAAGTTTGCAGTCGTTTACTTTTATTTGGAGAATTATCACGATTGGTGTCAATATTCACAGTAATTCACTCATTAATTGAAGTAATGGACAAAATGTGAAACAGTTGTATGAGTGAGTGACTTTTTTTTTAAGCTAGGCCTGAAATTTTTATAATTTTTTTTTGTTCAAATGATTTTAAATAAAGATGGCTTAATTGTTCGATGAGATGTAAAAATTTACGAAAAACACGATATGTTCAGTGAAATAACAAGAGGCCGGCAACCATAGAGCGTTTTCGTTAAGTGATCGAGTCTGTTCTCGCCAGGTAGGTCAGCATCGAGAACGGCCATGAGTTTCAACCGGAATTTTTGCTGAACTATATACTGCCCGTTACTTCGTTCAAGTGGTTTTCTATTTAATGCCTCTTTCAGTCGTGCAAAAGTTCAGTTCAAGAAGTCCATATTATCTTATCTAATTAGAAAAAATATATTTATATTGCCAATATCTTCTCAAAAATTATATTCTAAAAAATTTACGCAACATTTTTGATAAAAACTTTTAGGCACTTAAATTATGTAAAATTTTTGATAAATACATTTCAGCACTTAATACTTCATACAAGTAATAATATTTATACTGATAAAAGTATTAAAAGTAATAAATGCCGGTACAAATTTAATTTACTAAAAATATTTCAGAAATAAAATTTTTTTCAAATTCTTAATTAGCCAGAATGAAGTTGTGGGTCATAAATAACCGTTTTAGAAACATTTTGAAAAACAAAACTTTTTTACTAAACTTTTTGGCTGCCCCCCTCCCCCGTTTGACCCTCCTTATAAATAAGAATCCTTTGCGCTCTACACGCACAACTCGCCAAAGTTTTTTCGGATGAATGGTGTAGGAAACGTTTTATATTCGGTTAAAATAATCATGATTATTATGCTATCCGGACACAACCGCTAGACGTAAATTTTTAAGCTGAATCGCAGTTTGCCGGTTTTTACGAGAAAGGTTTTCAATACTATGCGATTTCGTTAGAACTTAGCCAGTAAAAGATCTTACTAGAGCACAAGGAACTTTACCGGAAGGCAGACGAATGGAAATCCAAGAATAGCACAAAAATAAACTGTGTAAAGAGCTTTAGTAGTTTATTAATAATTTTTCAGCAGTTAAAAATATTTTCAATCCGCGTGCCTAGGAAAATAATTTAAGACTCTTTCCACGTCCGAACAGTGAGGCACATCTTCTATCTTAGTTTTCCTAACCCATTTCTTAAAGATGAGGTTAGCCGAAGTATGTATTTTTCACCTTAATTTTTAAGCATGTAAATCCGACAAAAATACTTTAAGAACAAAAAGGGCACTAATTACACCTATAAATTTATTTTTATTTCATCGCATTAAGGTTATAGGCAACAAACTGGGGTTCACTGCGTTTTTTTTTTTTTTTTTTTTTAAGATTTTCAAATACGGCTTAATTTTGTTGTTAATTGTACGATGGTAACTATAAACCGCCTTCGTGCAACAACGTGTCTTACCTAATACATTGTGCAGATAAACACTTCAACAGTGGTATTTAATGCTGAAAGCGCATGTTGGTTTTTGTCAGTGCGTTATTTTGCTCATCCTTTGCTCAGTACCACCACTTTGTAAACAAATAAGGGCAGAGAGAATAACGTAAGGCTAGATGATTTGCCACTTTGCAACATCCCTTTCCACTTGCGTTCAAAATTGGATTCTGGGAGCGCAGCTTCACTGCCTTACAAACCATTAACCCCCTCCCCCATCCGACAACCACCGAGGCTCTTGAATCGCAGCGTTTTCCACACTCTCTGCGAAACAAATTTACACCCGTGACTGTTCCATATGGCTCCTTACAAAGCAAAAAAATTAAGCTCACGGTATACTACTATGCCCGTATGTTACATGGAAACGGAAGATACAAATGCGTTATAGATGCAGTCAACTTGAAAAATGATAAATAATAGAAAAAAAAAAATTAGAAACCCATGAAACCTTTTAAAATATGTCGGAATTCTGCCAAGATAATTTGAAATTAAATTCAAAGCGGTTTATTGACCACATATAAACTACAAACTTACCAGTAATTTAAAGCGCAATTTGAATGTTACAAATATATTTGTTACTTCAAAAATGCATTAAACTCTGAACTATATATATATATATATATATATATATATATATATATATATAGATTCAATACCATTCATATATTTTGTGTTTTGAAGTACGTAGGGTCAGATGGCATACGTCACTATTTGTTAAGTTGGCAATACAGATCTGTGTTGTGTGGCTAGCAAACCAACATAAAAAAAAAAAATAGAATTCAAAGATTTATATCATTTGTATCGACGAAACACGAACACTTAATTGACAATAAGATTTATTTTTTGGCAACGAAAAACTATACTTTTTCGAACTATATTTACGTATTCCGATTTGAAACGCAAATAGTGGGACGAACCAAGATACATTCGATTGTAGAAGTTTTATCAGCTTCTTAAATCAAACGCTTTGCAAGTGCCAGTTTCCTTCCGAATAAACTCTTACGACAGGATAAAAAGGTACATTAAAGTGGTTACATATTCGGTGACAGATTTGGCAAAAACAGTTTTTTACTGCACTTACGTGATATTTGTATTTTGGCCTCCTAAACTAAATTATGTACATTTCCTAAAATGCTTCTGCCGAGTGAGGTGGAACAACGGCAATACGTTAGGACTCGGATTCGGGAGGACCTGGGTTCGATCCCTACCTCCGGCCATCCCGATTTCGAAACTCCATGGTTTTCCGAAATCGCTTTAGGTGAATGCTGGGATGATTCCTTAACAAAGGCCATGGCCGACTCCTCCCCCAGCTCCTGTCATTGTGCCAAGTTGTGTCGCCGTCTCTAACGACCTCGCTGTCGACAAGACGTAAAGACCACTACTTTTACCTAAAATGCTTCTATCGCAGTCCAAAACCGTCTTAAACTAGATTGTCACGTCGATTCCTTAATAAGGATTAAAGGTACGTGAACAGGAACGGATCAAGGCTGTCCTTCGCCCAGGGAAAGAATTGGGGTTTGCACCCTCCCCTTCTTTTCCATTCATTCATGAGTAAACACTTACAGCACCACCGGTGCCCCCTCTAACCCACCCCCTCCTCCTCCGGGGCAGGCTGCCCCCTTGTCACCCGATAGATCCAGCACTACGCATGAATCTCATTAAAACATTGCTCATTACAATTTGAGAATTCAAAATCATTTCATTTCTGCGGTAGGAATCGTATAGGTTTGTGTGGTTGCAAAATTTGATGTGGTCAAGAAAGCAACAACCACACGTAACGGTGTTAAAATAAAACAGTAAAAGTTAGAAATATCGTGGGAAAACTTACAGAAGTAGTGTAAAAATACTTAATAAGTCAGAAAAAAGTACGGCCTATCATTTGCTATTGACTCGCGAAAGATCTTTACACTTCAGCATACATACATCAGGGCGTATTTAGTTTAAAACTTGTGATTAAGTACTGTTGATCTGAAACGTTATCGATAGTCCCTCGAGTGAATTCATCAGAACACAATTTAAGCTTTCTTTCCTGTTTCTACTTTTTTTTATGGTCGAATCTAATAAAATGAAAACATTTAAAACAACATCAAAGTAAATTTAATGGTTAAAACAAAATTAAATAACCTTGACGTTGCAAAATAAGCAAGGGTGCCCATAAGGAAGGGCAGGGTAGGGTCTGAGCCCCGCTAACAGCTGTTCCACAATGTGTTTAGTTTTATTTTTTAACTAAACGAATTGCAAACTATTTGCAGTTCGATAAGTTTCGTAATCAATGCGGTGTCATGTGTCGAAATATGACAGTGACTACAAATGTATACACAGACTATATCCGTTCCTGTTGAAAGAAACATATATTATTATCTTGGCCACCCCTTACAATCTATAAGATGGGCGCCCTTCAAAATAAGGAAACTACAGATATAAATATTTTAGAGCACGCCTCATATAAAAAACAACCGCAGTTACAAAAAAAAATCATTGAGTAAATTGTTGATTTGATAGACCTACATTTTGTAAAAGAGAACCAATTTTCAAAATAAAAATAAATAAATTTAACGTTGCATGCCAGAAGTCAATTATAAAATAAACCATAATTTGATTTTACGAAGTAAGTTACTATTCAATCATAAATATAAACCAAAGGGAATTTTTCAACACTTTGCCACAGCATTTATAAACCACACATAGTAAGCATATGGTGTACTGGTATAGTACAATTTAAGTTTATTGTAAACATAGACAAGAAAATTTACTCTGCATGTTTTAAATATAAACATCATTAGCATGCACGAGTTCACATGAATATAAAAAACAAATCAATTAGTCTCCGAAAAACAAATTGTAAAATATACAAAAATGTTTACTATATGAGCAAAAAAATTCCGTACTTTTACAAGAAAAAGCTTGTAAACTAATATCTAGGCACTAAAACAATAATGCCTCAGGTCATTAAAAAGGTGTAACTTTTCCAAATACCTGACAGCACTAGAGAGATACAGTTTTATAAGCAGATTGTTCGACGTGAAATAAAATAACCTTCGAAGGTTTGTCAAGTTTTACAAAATATTTCGTACTTTTACAAAAAAATATCTTGGAAACTGGTAGCCAAAAAGTTTTTGTGTCGCTTTAGAAAAAAATATTGTAAAATGTACCAGAATATGTTGTTTTTAATACAAAAAAAATATTTGTAAATACACAAAAATGATTGTTGATATACAGGCATATTTGTATTTTTCCACCAGTTTCCAAAAAAGCCTTTCTAAGAGTTCAAAATTGGTTTTTACTGTGTATGCTTTATTTAAAGATCTGACATTGAGTACTAGTATTCCGATTGCGTATGACTTGACTCGGAGTTTAAATGGGAAATAAATGTTACAAATTATTTCTTCTCATTGGATAAATGTTAAGACATTAAGACAGGTAAGTTACTTCAAACAAAATTTTTTTTCTAAGTGAAATGTCACTAAAAATACGGCTACGTAAAAAAACTTGCCGTTACTTTTAAATTTTTTTCCCGAATCTTTAATATGTATGTACTTAATATACAATACGTAATTTTAAAACATATATCTCAGAAAATAAATTATAAGCGAATATTTGGTGTCATGACACTCAGCCTAAAATTGTACTTCCTAATCTTGTTTCTCTCGAATTAAAATCATAAAGCCTAAAATTGTACATCGTAGCCTCGCAGAGCCTTAAGTCATGAAGCGTAAAATAGTACAGCCTAATCTTGCACAGCCTAAACTCGGAAAGTCTGACCTAAAATAGTAATGACAAACTTCGCACAACCTAAAATCGTACAGCTTAAAACAGTACAAACTAAAATCACAATTATTCTTCCACAACATACCTATCTTAAAGCAATTATACGTAGAACATTTTTTTTGTTTGAAAGGGGTTTCTTTAAATTGGACAGTTGATAATTTATTTCAACACTGATTCGTCATTTAAAATACTTTACATGATTGCAAGCTGAAAGGCAGAGCATATATGAAGGGCATGTGGAAAGACAATGGCAACTCACAACGAATCACAGCTAAGTTATGCACATGTCAAGAAAAGGTACAACTTGACAAATAAATTTAACTAAAATCATAATTGTTTGTAAATTATGTCTTTAGTTACTATAGTATACAACCAGAGATTAGAGAAACAAACAGATGGAGCATAACGCACGTCTTAGGACGAGGGGTATGAGGCCTTGTGACGGAAGGGGGAGGAACCCTTCCGCCACATTAGTACCTGAAATATGTTGTTTGTTACCATAACAACGTGTATGATGCGGCTGTGGTTTGACCAACCATAACCTCCTTTCTCAATACACATGCAGGAACAGCTGGTTGCACTCCATAGTATAGATACTTGAATAAACGGCCTCAGTATAGATTACTAATGCTCCATCTGTACTATTCTCTTATCTCTGCATACAACCAATGAAAACCAAGCAACCGCATAGTAATAAAAATATACATGGCTATTTAATTGTTGTAACATTACTGCACTGTGTTACCGTTTGTGGTCAATTACCTTATTTGTTATATCGAAATGTACGGTGTAACGTTACCATTGTGTTCCTGTATAAAACTCAAATCTTTATAAAACGTGGGGGTTACCATTATATTTCCCCAAGCCCTTAACGCATTTACAAGAACGTAACGTGCACGGTTTACCTGAGAAGCCATATGTAGCGAGGCTGACAAACTGTGTAGATCGACCGAGGCTTGACCTGTTCACACAGCTGATGACTGACTGCCACGAGCGTTTATCTAGCACCACGCGTTTGATGACACAGCTTATCTGCTGTTTATCGCCTCTCCTAGATACCGATACGTACAAACTGTTATTGTACGAGGAAGTACAGGGGGCACGAACCCGCAGCCACTGTGTATATGAGATTCCGCTCCTTTGTTAAGTGGCTGGCACCTTGCTCTTAGAGGTCATCAGGGAAGCGGTGTGCCAGCAACAATTGATCCCAGACCCTCCGCTCGCTTACAGGCTACGATACCCTTACACATAATTGAAAGCGGGACACAATTTCATCAATAGAGAAAATTATATTCAACACGTCCAGCTATGACACTACCCTTATATTTCTAAAATTCATACGAATTCATCCAATTTTTTTTTTATTATTTTCGCAGAATCAGTTACCTTTTGACCTAAAATTGATAAATCTAATACACATGAGCGTGGATATACAGTTTGTACTTCCCCTTACTTGACGGAATTTATAGAGCTAAAGTAACTTATTTCTCTTAATTAAGGGTGTTGGGCCGAAAAATATTTATCAACATTAGTAATGCCAACTTATTGGTATCAGTCATGCCACATTGACGTATAATTTGCGCATGACAAACGTCCAAAAATTATTTGGATTTCTTACAGCTAAAATATCAAAATCTCAACAACTAATTTATTAATTTCGTAAGTTTAATAACAAAAATATTTACATGCTTCTTATTTTTAAACATTTGAAATTTCTTAATGTGATCTGTCAGAAAATCGATCAAACTGAACTGTTGGTAACTCTACCAATATCAACTTAATCTAGAAATAAATTAAAATGTACAAAATGCGTGCATAAACCGACAGCCAAGTTAATAAAATGTGTTTAAAAAAATTTATTATTTGTTATTTAGTACGGTTAGGGATGTTAATTTATCGCGGGTAAAGTTGACTGTTTACTAGGCTTCATTATGGTGTGATTTATTCATTTCCGACGTTTTTTGTTTCGGAACTGGTGGGTTCCTATTTGACTGGGCCAATTATAATGGGCGACTGAAAGGTCTTCCGTTGGACGGGCAGCCTATCAGGATTTTTCTGACAAGGTATATTTGAAAAGAGTCTGGAAAGGCAACCTTTCCAGTTTGTGTAAACCTGTTAATTATGCATTCTTTAAAAATCCCGAAAGTTTGCCCGTTGGATGGGCAGCCCACAACTGGAAAGTTTGCCCACCCAATGGGGCAAACTTTCAGGATTTTTATAGCTCGAAAGCTAACATGTTTGAAGAAATTGGAAAGGTTTCCTTTCGAATATTTTTCCAAACATACCTTGTAAGAATAAATATTGTAAACTGTCAACTCACCCAAAGATAATTCTGGTGCGGTACGATTATACGTCTGTGATTCGTCTGTAATCATCCAGACAGTATCACACAACCATTTTCCAATCATAAAACGCGCAGGACGCTACATTAAATCGGAGAATAAACTGGCAGAAAATATTCTCGCGATTTTTCGCAATCTCTAAGCATAGTTCAAAAGAAATACTGAAGAGCGTTACGTTAGTACAACTTAAGTGGAGATACAATGTTAAGAAGAAATTTCTTCTCAGTTGCTCGATTTAGAAGAAAACTTGCATTCGGAAGAACCCGTGTCCGATTATAAGTGTCAATGGTTTTCCTAAAACGTCTACAAAAGCTCACGACAGTAGGGTTGGAAAGACCAAATTTCAGCTTCTGTTGTACAAAACGTAACCCGAGTAAAGTTTACCCGTAACCAAATTTTCACCTGACAGCTTCTTGATCAACTCCTCTCTCGAGCAGAGCAAGCGGCTATTAGCAGAAAAAAGTTATTATTTGACGAAAAAAAAAAAAAAGTTCACACAGTCAGAACCACAACGAAGCGAAACTGAATGCTCTTTGTACAAAAGATCGAAGAAACAAACACGAAGCTAATATTATATGTGATATAAGTAAACTAAAATATAAACCATGTGTAGTGAACGACGCATTTAGCAAAATGCTTAGCAGTTATAAAATATGAAACTCTGAGAAGGAAAATGTGAAACTTGCTACTATTGTACAGATTCCATTTATAGGTCACTCATTTGGGATAAAGTGAGCACTAAAAATTTAACCTTTGAAAAATATTACTAGCCATTAATGCACATAATTCAGCATTAACTATAGTTGCCTTAATGCTTGTATGGCTGGCAAAGAAATTACGCAATATGGTGCCGTGTGTTTTCCTATTTAAGTACAACAATACGGACAAAATCAACTGAAATTGACATAATTGTATTTTATATATTTAACCTTGTTTTTATTAAACTGTATCGACTCCTACTCAGCACAATTTATCTCACGCGCAACACTAAGTGACGTGTCCAGAGAGGTTAAGGGTGTTCCAGTGCGGAAAAATTATAATTTTATATTTGTATAAAATAGGGTTAGATTAGTAGACATTATTTGAAAGTACATTTTCCTCTTACGAAAAAAATCTAGCTCAGCCAGTTTTTCCATAACGTGAGTTCAAAGTCAAAATTTGCATATTTTTACTTCATGTAAAACTTGAAAACCAATAAATATAATGGAATGGAAAAAATCACATCGAAACTACATGCCACAGTGTACAGCTTGAAATATATAGAAACCGTTTACGTAACATTTCGTATTTTTAAAAAAAGTTTTAAAAGTACTAAAAATTTAGCAAAGTTTAGAAAATTTTTTTAAGTATAATACTTTTTTGTAAAGGGTTTCTATATGCTTCAAGCCGTAGACCGTGGCATGTAGTTTTGATGTGATTTTTTCCATTTCATTATGTTAACTGGTTTTCAAGTTTTGCATGAAGTAAAAATATGCACATTTTGACTTTGAACTGACATTATGGAAAAACTGGCTGAGTTAATTTTTTTTTTCGTAAGAGGAAATTGTACTCTCAAGTAATGTCTACAAAACTAACCCTATTTTATATAAATATAAAATTATGATTTTTCCCCACTGGAACGTCCTTAAACATGTCCCGTCGTTAGCCGTTACGCGCAGAAAGACACAAATTTGTCTGAAAATATAACTTTACCGGGGCTATTTTGAGTGCTCACTTTATCCCGAACCGCCTCTACCTTGCATTACAGTTCAAGCATGGCAGTTGAATTTTTAACATGTATTTAGGCCACAATCAGTTCAAATATGTTTTCATATTCTTAATTCGACTGATTACAGCCTAAGTTACAGGTTAAAAGTTCAACTGCCAAGCCTGTATTGAAGCGCGAGGTAAAGACGATTTGCGGTGTAATCTCAAATGTCACACTATTCTTATCAAAAATAAAAATAAAGTGAAAAGTAATTTAGTAAGGCGACTGAAACAGAGTCTTATTAAGTTATTAGTCCACCGATGTCCGTTAAATTTTTGCAGGTCTGTCAGTTGTCAGCTTATTTATCCCCCCCCCTTTTTTTTTTCCCACCACACCATTGCTGGTATATGTGTGTTCAGCGGTCCTCTCCAGATCCTTTGCACAGAGGAAAACACGGGTACTTATGTAATGGGCTGTGCTTCTCGCTCTACCGGAAGCCTCCGTAGAGACCTCGCCAGTACATCATCTCGACTAAAGCCCCGGCACGCGGTTGTATTACGCGGTACCGCAGCCCGGCTGCGCTCCTGTGCTCGGATGCTGCGGTCTGCACGGCTTGAACGAGGGATTTGTGGGGATGTTGTAAGGGGGGAGAGGGTAGAGCGGTGACGTCCGTACGACGATGGCTCTTGTCGGGGCCGTGAGGACGAACAAGAGCTGCAGTTAGTCTCCGGCCCATTACGTCTGTTTTTAAAGAGAATTAATAAAAACAAATTCTTATAATAAAGACTACAATCCATCTTGTTCTGAGTGTCGCCGTGACCGAATCGTAAACAAGCATGAAGGCCGGCGTTACAACACCTTCCCCTTTCTCAACCACAGTGAAAAGAAGGCCAACTGGACGACAATACAGGACAATGTGACGAGCTGAACGGGGCTGTCTCATTATGGTCACCTAGCAGACAAGATGTGCCGCAAACTGCCCGCCGTGCCAGGGTGAAGGTCGCTGGTTCGAGTCCCTAGACGTGTCGTTCGCCGCTAGTCGACTACAACCCACAGGAACAAGGTGGGGACATCAGCCCCGATTAGGCGTTTAGTTAATTAATTATGATCCACTCTGTTAACACCGCTCCCCTCCGAACTAATAATCATGTAGGCTTTATATTTAACTTTATATAAACATGTAGAACCGTTCTTATTTATTTACTCTTTCATCACTATAACTCTTCTCTGTAGCAAAGCCCCTAGTGTAAGCCATTTTCAACGGTTCACAGCAATCTGTAACACAACATTTTTGACAAACCATAAAGTGACTGCGTACGTTAAGAGCCCTATTGCAGTAAGCGCTAGATGTCGTGTTTATGGTACGGAAACAGGCAGGCGATAAGAGATATAGGCTGGCTAGTGCGTCAATATCACCTTTATGCGCGGGGCGCGAAAACGCCGTGCAGTGATATCGTTCTTGTTGGTTTTTTTTTTTTTTGGACTTCAAGCGGTGGCCCACCCTGCTATTTTCTTTACGGAGAGTGCATAGTATAATTCAGCGAATGCTTCTATATTTTTATTTTACTAATCCGGTAGGTATTTTTTTATGCGACAGCAGTCTGAAAAAGACGTTTTTAGCCATTTTGAGGATCCTCGAAACTATGTCTCCTAGCATATGTAGAAAACAAAAATAGAGAAACATAGTTTAAAGGGGTTTTCTTTTCGTAGATCAAGATATCGAACACTCGTTAGTAGTATTTCTTAAGAATAACTTTCTCCTAACCCGGTGCAACAATGTTCATGCACCAGTTGTATAGGGCTCTTAGCGATAAAAAAAAAACAGTTATTGTTTACAAGCACAACAATTTGCATCTTGAACCTTTACAAAAAATTTCGTCAGTAATTCGAACTATACCTCGGATAAAACTGATACTCGGTTAATAGGGGTTCGGATAGTCAGTGAAAATACACACTGGAAAATATCGTGAAATGTTATCCTCCTAATACATAAAATAGCCGATGGCGCCTCGAACACAGCGGTTTAGGAGTGGCGTTTAGATACTTTACGTAATTCTGATTTGTCATTAACATTTGTTGATACGAAGCAACCAAGTCTTGCGTACGATTTATACAATGAAACGTTTACGAAAATCTCCTAAGAACGTATTTTCGTATGACAGGCCTAACACGTAAATATGAAACCATCTTAACTAAGCGTAAAATATGAACAATAATTATTAAATAGCAATAATAGCCAAAATACATAACTAAAAGATTTACGGTATCGTTTATGTAGCGGATTACACAAGACTGGCATACTAAATCGGTTTTGAGCAAATAAAATCACAATACATACAATAAATTCTTAAGGCTGTTTAGCTTTCAGAGAAGAATTCTGTCTTTACTGCAAAATATTTAAAACTTAACTAGTCGGTATTGCATTATTTTTTAAGGTTTCCTTGATAACGATTTTATTGTACTCGAAGAAAATAAACTATCGTTTTAACTCAATTAAAGTTTAAAGTCTTAAAAAAATAACAAGTAACTGCACTTTGATGAAAACATTTAAGTTATTTGGGTAGCAAACACATTTTTGATAACTGGGTATTTTAAAACAAAGTCTCTTCAAGGCAATTTTTTTTTCAGTGGTTCACGTTTGAGCAAAAATGTTTCTGTGTTATCATGTTTATGCTGGTGTGAAGAACGTGGTTTTAAAGTGTGGTCGTAGGTCGTATAAAAGGTTCTCGTCCTCTAAGCGTGGCAGTTTTTATCGAGTTCAGAAATTTATATCACTATATTTGGTTATGTTCTTACTGTGACGTAACAAAAAAACCCAGAGACTGCAATATGATGCCGATGTACAAACAGAACTTTCTGTAAATAAAGCAGTATTCAATAATATAGTTTGTGGAACAAGAATATGTTTCTTTTAACAACGTAAAATATACTTAGAAACAGTAATTCTATTCAGTTATAGGTTTTCCCCAGTAAAATAAGTTTTTTTTTATCTGGTTTATGTGTTCCCAAGCAGATTAATGTTCTTAGCGACGCGGGGAGGGAGGATTCAATCAGGCATATAGTAAGGAACTACCCAACTATTCGCCTGGAGTGAATTCGGTAAGGCCTGGAGAAAAAAAAGAACAAAAACGAAATAAGGATGGCCTCCCGGTAATCTAAAACGGGGTTTCCGGATGTGGTGTTTTTTTTTTAATTTCAGCCGATTTGTATCTTTCTACCATTTTTTATATAACATAACAGTGTAGGTATTAGTTAATAAACACAGTGTAGGCCTATTTATTTTACCGTACTCAAAACTGAACGTCTGTGGCACAGTTAAGTTTAGGTTTTATTTATTGACAAGACGGTCCTCAAACAGCCTAAAATAGCACTAATTTATAAGAATTATGGGTTCCGTCTTTACAAATAACTATAAAGCCGTATACTGACATGTTGACGACTTGTGCTCAAGACACTTGTTGGGTGAGTGATAATATTTTGGACAGCGCTTAGCAGCGAAGTTTTCAGAGCTGGTGAGGGTTGACACGAGGTGAACATGCAGTAGCGAAGAGGCGAGGGTAATGGCCAATGGGAGATCCCCGCCGACCGACGGCATCCTCGAGCACAATACCCACATGTGTAAATCCGAGTCTATTCCTGCGGGAATCGTATACCAAAGGGCGAAAACAGTGGGGGAGGGGGTTTCCGGGTTCAAATTCCCCCCTCCCCCCGAAATATGGGCAAAAAATTAATATTACTGCCACTGGTATATTCAATTTTTCGATACTAAAACTGCTTTAATAGCAACATTTTGCACATTAAAACCCACGTTTTTCCGGTGTAGGATCCCCGGACTCCCCGATTTGTGGGGATCGGTGTTCCTTTAAAAAATTTCCCATTTGAAACCACCCCCCCCCCCGCCAACAACACAAATCCTGGCTACGCCACTGCAATATCCTGATCGCCATGGTGCAAGGCAAGAGACCTGAGCGATGTTGCCAGTGTTAGTAAAGTAGAACTCCCTTGCTCCATATGCAAAAGTCCCTTTTCAGAACAAAATCTCCCACAGCTAAAAAATAATAAAAAAAAATTACAGTTGATTTGTACAATACTCTGCATGGGTTACTTACTTGTATGTTTCCAACGCCTTGTGCTTCTAGCCTTTGGGACTAACCCGTATGGCAAGAAACACATCCAAAGAGTTTAAGTAGACAAATATCTAGATACACATACAAAAACGCTTAAACGTAATACGAAATGAAACAATGCTAAAAACACTTAGTAGAGACTATGAAGCTCTCAATAGCTTATCAAATAAAGTTGTGAATAAAAGTCCCATAACATTAATATTTGCAATTTAAACAGTCCCTTTGTCCCATTTTTAATTATTATATTTAAAAAGTCCCACGAAATAGGACAAACCCTGCGATCTGGCAACACTGGACCTGATCATTGCGCCAACCGCAACCTTAAAGGATCTTGTTAGAAAACGGAAGAAAAACACAGCTCAGGGCTAGAAAGAGAGAGATAGATAGAGAGACCAACGCATTGTTGGCAACCACTAGAAAAACAGAAACGAGGGAGGACGAGAAATAGAAGGAAACGACGACATTCTCTGGTATTGATTTTTTCTGCCGTTGAAGAAACGTAAGTGAATGGAAATGCAGCGTCGTTCGGAGGAAACAACCACTTTATCGCAATGTTTATATTACTCCAGACGTGGGGCGTGGTTATCTTTTTTCACTTTTGTGCGTTAGCGTGAGTTCAATTGCTTTAAGAAGTCTCGTTCAAGACAAGTACTTGATTTTGCCATATGGTTGAAAATGAAGTTGCTCATTACTAATAATAATTCGAATTCGGCGACCAGTGTCACAGTACGCAAGTGAGTGAGTGAGAGATTTTGGTCTGCGCTCAACATCGAGGTCTTTAGCGCTGGTGAGGGGTGATTTGAGGTGAGTATTGAGCAGCATCGGAATGAAAGGGCGGGGGAAACGGGAGATCCCCGAAAAAAACCCGCCGACCAGCGGCATCGTCCGGCACGATTCGAAAAATGCGAAAATCCGGGGACCGACCCCGCCAGGAATCGAACCCGGGAGCCGAATGGTCTAACCATTCGGCCACCACGGCCCCAGTACGCAAGTGATTTAGCCAAACGCAAACAGGGTAAATGTTCGGTACAAGCTGTTTGTGCTAAAGTGTAAAGTAAGCTGTTATTTTATTATATCATCAACCGTTAACTATTGAATAAGGGGGAATGTATACATTGTCTGTATTACTTTCAATACTTTGTTTATAGCGGCAAGTGACAGAAAGATGAAAATTGTCTGGAAGGGATATAATCACCTTGTTTTAAAAAATGCTCACGTTACCACGAATGTCAGAACGTATTTCTATTAACGACTGATGGCAGTTTGCTCACATATCAAGCAGCGTGACGGCGAACAATCTACATACGCTGGAAACCACCGTAACTATCTTTCTTTGTTTATATTGTACTAAATGAGGACATTTTTATCAGCTGAATGGAATATTATCACAGGGGTATGTTATAAATTGAAACATTTTCATTGACGTACACCATTACGAGAAGATGTCGAGTGGCAGACAACCAACAATGAAGCAAAAGCCTACATTTCCTTTAGTCATAAACACATTTATTAGGAACCCGAACAATTCCCGTTTTCTCCTGAGCATAAGCTACGAGTGAAGAGACACTGGTTAAGGGGCCTCCCTAGGTAGGCTGTGTTTGTGTGTGTGAGGCAGGAGCGGTAAGGTTGCCACTAATCGAAGTTTGTAATGTATTATCGCCTCTCCGCGCAAGCCACTCAAATGACGTGCAGTGCTTTACTATTATCCTTTTCCTATGGGACTTTAACAGGTGACCACATTATTTTATTTATGGACAGCATAGCTTAAAGTCTAACGCTTGTTTCGTTAGTTACATTTTTCGAATCCGATTATTATTTTTACAGATACTGCCGTCTGAAAAAAAAAAACCGTTTTTGGCCATTTTGAGGGGCCCGAAAATTATGTTTTAAATAAATGTGCTGATTTTTTGAAAATATAACGACATAGTTTGAAGTGTGTGTTCTTTTCGTAGATATACAAATATAATGCGCGTTTAGTAGATTCGTTAAAAAAAGAATAGTCGTAACTCGCTGCAACGCATTTCAAGCGCAGGATAAGGATGTACCCTTAATAGTGGGAAATGTAGACTGTATGCTAAGCTTCAATACAACATGTCCATATATGATATTCTTTCGTTATTGGCGTGTCGTAATCTGACAGGAACAATGACAACTCTGGAGCGCCGCTACAGAATATTTGTGATTAGTCTTCAATAACCATCCTCCAGTAATACAAGTCGCAGGCTGCTACACCGTTCCTCAAAATACGGATGGCAGGAAATATTCTTGCTATCTTCCATCATTTCTAACTATGATTCAAACAATTGTAAATTCGCGTTACTTTTTGTCAATTGGCTCTTGCCTTACATCACATATCTTGGATTACTGCTGAGCTAACAATAAAGAAGCAACTAAATGTAGGCCCTACCATATGGCATCACTGTGTCAGCGAGCGACCCTGAGCAGCTGTTGTCTGCTAGAGTGGACAGACATTCTTGGAGGCTAGTATTCAGGTCAGTCAACACGCATACATAGACGCAACTAGGGGGGGGGGCACTAGGACATGCCCCCCTTAAATAAATAACCAACCAACGTCTTAAAAATTACAATTAATTTAATATTGAATAATCAGTGATACTGTTATCAGAAGAATATTCAATGTTTAGTAACAAAAACTGCTAAAATAGCACTATTTTGCACCTTGAAATCCGAAATTTTCCCGAGGGGAGAACCGGACCCCCCACTTGAAGATGTGGTGGGTGATCCTTTATAATATTCGCAGGATAACCATCCTTCCCCGTCTGAAATTCATACATTCTGACTACGTTACTGATTACAAGTAGGGAGGGGTAGTTGAGTATAACAGTATTCACAGAATTGTGCCCTCCCCAAATGTCCATTCTAGTTGCGCCTATGTACACATACCATTCCGGGCAGGAATATGGTTGTCGTGAAACAAGCACATAATAAGCATCCCATGCGTATCCGGGGCTACATTGGACACGAAAGAGTTAGTGGCTAAATGTTGGACGATGACATTTATACATGCATTATGAGCAACATAGCACTGTAGTTGGTCCCTTCTTGCGCTCCACAGTTATCTTGCTTATCTTACCACTACTGTTCTGATACGCATAGTATAAGTGCAGGTTGAAATCCCTAGTAGTCCAAACATGAAACTACGTTTACTTGACATAACATACATAAAATAATACTTTGATGCTGGGGCGCGAGAAGGGATTTTATCGGTGCAATGTTGCCACACTGTGCACGTAAAACGTAGTTGTACAACGTTAGCAAAATGCGTTTGTTTCTGGTCATCATGTTTAGTCGTATCCTGAAAAACGACACGAAACCAAACACAAAACTTTATTTTGGTTCTGCTTTTGGTCTTGTCTTTTTTTTTTTTTTGTATCAACTAAATTCCTTTCCGAAATTGTATTTCATTTTGTCGTTTTTTGTTTGTCCTACCTATGGTTTCGTGTCGTGTTTCTATATATGACTATGCTGTATGCAGGGGCGTCATTTCAGGTTTTTCTAGGGGGGGGGGGCAAGATTTTGTTAGCATTATTTAAATTTAAAAATACAAAAAATATATTTATATACTTAAAATTCTAAATCCAGAGGGGGGGGGGGTACATTTTCCCTCCCCCTGTGGCCTCAAAGGAGCCCCTGTTATGGTATAATGATATACGTTCATTAACAACAGTTAATACATTTTTTTTTACTGTAAATTTGCAGCATCATTCGTTCGCAATGTCGTACGTCCATTAATAACAGACCTAGCTACGATTTTTCAGGCACGTAGACTGACGAGTTGGGGAGATGCGTATTAGAGAACTGCTTTACCGGTTGTCGAGATTAAATACAGAAAATAAAATTATTTGTGAAGAAGGGAGGGGGTTGCAACCAGAGCAGTAGACAGATTCGAACATACCACATATGTGTGTGTGTGTGAGAGAGAGAGAGAGAGAGAGAGAGAGAGAGAGAGATAGAAACGGAAGACCATTATCATTTGGGTCGGAGATACACATGTGTTCCATTGCTGTTTGCGTATCATTAAACGGAGTCAATGGGTTGTCACGTGATATGGAGGTCTAACTGTATTACCGCACTAAATCAAATGACTGTACTTGTCGGGGGTGATGAACATTACAGTATTTCAAATTTATTGCCGAACATCTCTAGACGTCCAGCTGGTCCAGTGTCCAAGGATCGTCATAACGGCATAACTGGTATAATTCACAGGCGAGGCGCTAGCAGTAATCAAGGACACTCTTAGTAGTTTATTAGTGACTTTGGAAGTTTTTCTTTTAAAGCAACATAATGCTCATATCGAAAAATCAAGAAATAATTTTGTCACAAATATATCGTGAATTGTACCTAATATTATTGGTAGCTATAAACCTCACAGTTTTCCATATTTTTTGCACTCAAAGCGTTACCAATTTTATTATGAAAATAAGCCAGAATGAAGCAAGATATTTTTTTTACGAACGAACGTTGTGTTATTTTGCAAAACATCCACATAAAATTGTGCATCGTATCACTGCACATAGCCTTGCATTTTTTCTAAGCATTCCATTCAGAGATTTTTTTGCACAAGTGTGAAAAAAAGCAGCTAGAATGGCCTTAAGCGTTAGTGGATGTTAGTTGTTTTTTTTTTTTTTTTTTTTTTTGTTTTTTTACGTTTGAGGCACGGACATGGGGAAGGCAACAAGTCGAATATCACACGTCCGTATAACACCTCATCGCCTCTAGACACGAAGTACTAAACTAGCGTGCAGTGTTTTCGTAGAATGAGTTTCTCAACGGGACTGCAAGCGATGACCCTAATATTTTATCCGTGGAAAGTATGTGGTAAAGTCCAACGTAGGTTTCTATGATTTTGTTTTACGATTATGGTTGGTATTTTCTCAGCTATAGCAACGTGAAAAAGTCACTTTTAGCACTTTTGAGGAGCTTGAAAATCATATTTTTTATTAGCGGACGGCATTTTTAATACTATAGGGACACAGTGTGAAGTAGATAAACGAATTGGAAACAATTTTAATAGTTACACAAGAAAAAATACTTTTCGTACCACGCTACACGGCTCACGCGCTAGGTCCACTAACTCTTTAATATCGAGTAAGGAGTGAACCAGAGGGCAGGGTATATCACCCAGATAAACAAACTATCAACCTGGTATCCCGTAGGCGTCTACCGTTACCTTACAGATGATGCGGCCTTACAATGAAGCAGGGACGGAATGAAGGGGCGGGGGAAACGGGAGTACCCCGAGAAAACCCGGCAACCAGCGGCATCATTCGGCATGATTCCCATATGAAAAAATCCGGGGACCGATCCCACCGGGAATCGAACCCGGGTCGCCTTGGTGGGAGGCAATCATTCGGCCATCGCGACCCCACAAATGGGGTTGTAACGGATCCGTCTACCTGCTGTTATTTGTATCGTTTAAAATCATAAACTGAAATTTTTATTTATGTTAAACCCAAAATTAAATGAATCCATGTTTTGTTCAGTATACTTTTTTATTGAAATGGTGTAAAAATAGTTCTGTCGTAAACTAGTCAGGTTGCTCTCTATTATTTGAATGTTAATTTTTAATCAAACTGTAAAATCAAAACAACCAGTAATCAGACAAAGGACAAAAGTCAGTTACTTGCTTCTTGAATATATATTGATTTCAGGAAATATTTACGATTAAATTGTATTTTCTGTAAATTATCTTCATGAAGGTAATAGAAACACTATTTTAACTTGAGTTTATAACGGTTAAAAACAAGTTTTACGTTGCTTTGAATTATGTTTTTTTTTTTTAAATCAAACTCTAAGGTGCCACTAATTGAAGTAGGGTTATATAACAAAGAATCATCTATACGCGCAAGCTACTCAACTGTAGTGCAATACTTTACTAGTATTTATTTTCCTATGTGACTTTAAAGAAGTGGAAGGTACGGCTTAAAGCTGAATGCATGTTTCTATTTTCAATTTATTTGTATCCAATTGTTGTTTTACCACAAACGGTAGTCTGAAAAGGACGTGTTTAGGAATTTTGAGGGGTTCTTAAATCATATTTATAATAAGTGTGTTGAATTGTTAAACTTAAAACTAGATGTCGGTAATTTTTGCATTGCTTGAAAATACTTGCATATATGCAGATCTGCTAGGTGGATGCTGGTGGCTGGTGTAGAGGCGTCGCTTATTTGACTGGGCCAATCAGAATGAGGTTACTAAGACACCAACCACACTTCCATGATTAGCTTGTAGAACCCCAAGACCCTGATACATGTCATTCGGGATAAAGTGAACACCAAAAATTTAACCTCTGAAAAATATCACTAGCCGTTACTGCATATAAGTCAACATTAACTATAGTTTCCTTACTGCTTGTATGTTTGACAGCGAAATTATGCAGTATAGTTCCGTGTGTATTCCATTTAAATCCAATAATACAGAAACAAAATAAACTGAAATCTACATAATTGAATTCTATATAATTAACTAGCTGCCCCGACAAACGTTGTTTTGTCACATAAATAACTTATTGCAAGTGTGTAAGGATGTGATATATAAGTGGAAGAGGTCTAATAATAAAGAAATAAATAAATAATAATAATAGATCAGCGACATCTGGTGGGGATAGACTGGTATCAGCTCGTGGGGATAACTGATTAATTATCACTTACACAGTTATGACCGGGTTCTAAAATTATTAAATTGAAAATATTTACTAAACTATAGCACTTAGGAGTATAAAAATAGATAAAAACTTATTCGCAGACCTACCGAATGTATATACAAAATGTCACTGAAATCGGTTAAGCCGTTTCGGAGGAGTATGGAAATAAACACTGTGACACGAGAATTTTATATATTAAATAATTTTTTCTCACTTAAACCATATCTATTCATACTGACTGCACAATTTATCTTCCTCGCGCAAACATCAAGTGACGTGTCCAGAGAGGTTAGACATATCCCGTCGTTAGCCGTCACGGGCGGAAAGATACAAATTCGCTGAAAATAGAACTTCAGCAGGGTTTATTTGAGTGCTCAATTTATACCGAACCAGCTATAGTTCTTCTAACGGCATAGTTTGATGTGTTCATTATTTTCAAATACACATAACTGTAATGTAGTTTCGTCAAGAGAGAAATAACCGGAAGTAGCTGCAACGCATTTAAAGAAGAATGACCCAGTATCTGTAGATCTTACATATTTGCCACTGTTGCCACCACTGACTTTTCTGTTCAGGTCGGTAAAGCCCACACTGCTACAGGAGCTTGTAGGGTGATTTTATAATACCTTTGAAACTGTGTGCAAATTAGTATTTACATGCCCGAGAAATACTCGGAGAAACACTGCTCACTGCACACATGTATTACTGAAGCAACATTTTCCTCTTCTCAATTAAGGATATGGTTTTCGTTATACAGCGAAATTGTGAAAGGCGACAGCCCCACCGAATATAATTCGACATGTAAATACCTAACCTTGCTCTCGTCGGGACCCCGAGGTAGGTAGCCTCCTTAATGTAGAAGAAAAACAGCTGCCTGTTGAGCACTGCATCTGATACAAATACAAAGCTCAACGAAATAAAGAAATAAGAATTCTCCATTATGTAGCAATGCGAAATGTTTGAGACACAACATGTATCATTTTATAATATTAACCTATTTTTTTTACCAACATAAAATTTATATTTTAGTTACGGGAGCTTCATAAACACATTGTGTGAGGAAGCCAACACAAGCTATTCCATCTTATTTATCACTACGGTTGTGTGCAACAAAACCTCAATAATCTTGTTTGCAACAATTTTAATATTTTATTTTACTTAAATGCTGAATGTATTTCACTCGTACGGGTTCTCACTAAAAATTGACGTAGGCCGGTTTAAATATATTAAACAATTATTTTAAACAAAGATAATTTAAATCATCCAACACGTAGCCATAGGCCTACTAATTATTACGAAGAAGGTTTTTTCACACAGTGATTTTTTTTTGTGAAACAGCCATAGCGGAAACACGCATTTTAGTTTCTAAAAGAATCAATTTTCAACGTGTTAAAAATTAGGCCACAAGAAATTATTTTGCAATCTTACATCATGTAAACACCTTGCTATTGGACACAAATGAAGTTGTACCCTTTCAATCATAGAGGTAATATACAATAGAGTGAACGTGACGTCACAAATGTGTGTCCAATATGATCTCGAGAGTTTGGTGTCGTTTATTTATGTTTTCTCGGCGTTAAAATGCAGTTGTGATGTTTGAAACTCATGGCGTACCTTCCAGATTATATATTTAGTCATGTGGTGTCACCAAGATCTCGATTCAAAACCTTATAGTAAGTATGTAACTAATATTTACTGTTTACTAAAACAGCTGGGTTAAGGAAAACAGTAACGTGGCAAACATTGTTTACATTTGTCGTTCTGATATTTCTGCACAATTATACTATGCGATAATATGGTAGTATGCTCTTCTTAGTTCATATATTCATATGGTACCAAAATAACCCTACATGGTTGTGATTTAAGCAATTATTATATTTTCTCTCAAGGTCATTTCAAATCTCCCCCGCATATTTCACTATATTCACGTGACACATGTTGAACACACAATTTCGTACGCAGCTGTATAGAGGATACTCCCTCTACCCTATATTTACTCTAAGCTTTCAATCAACGACACTTCTGAAAAAATTTATAGCGTCAGTACTAATTTTGAATAGGCCTGCCTGTTGTACAGTCGAGTGCAGTGCTCCACAATGTCTCGCTCACTAATCTATTTGCTTCGTGGCTTCTTCGCGTAATTGTTGCGCGCCGGTTTACCATCGCTGACTTGTAATCTTTTAAGACGTTACCCTGTCTTAATGTCGCATATTAAGGAGCTGGTCTCTTATTTATACTGATTTTGTGATAATTATTTTGTTAACACTCAAGGAGAGCAGATAGCCTTACATTGTGTCGCAGTTTTGATGAACATATTTTCACTCTGTTCATTCATTTATTCTAGGCATAAAACAGTAGTTTCAGTTACTAAATTTACCAACGATTTTTTAGTTTCAGTTTTTTTTCTAGTAAAAAATAGAATCCAACGCAAAAACTATTTTAAAAAACAGACGGACTTTACATACGCAAAATTGCCTTCGCAAAATCCCTAAAAAATTGGGGACCACACGTAACGTCAACACATGCAAACGGGAAATGCTTATCTGAAATAAATAAATAAATAAATACATGTTTACGTTTTCTCGCATAGTTTTTTACTGTTAAAATTGACAGTGAGCATAAAATTAAAATAAAACATAACGTAAACTAAAGCTCCAAAGGTATGAAACGAGTGGGTGAGATATTTTGGTCAGCGCTTAACATCGAGGTCTTCGGCGCTGGTGAGGGGTGACATGCGGCGAGTATGGAGCGGCGCCGGGATGAAAGGCCGGGGGAAACGGGAGATCCCCGAGAAAACCCGCCGAACAACCGCATCGTCCGGCACGATTCCCACTTGCGAAAATCCGGGAACCCGACGCCACCGGGAATCGAACCCAGAAGTATAAAACGAGTATTTCGATTTTGTATTTGGATACTTTCTACAAGTCCGTGAGTTTTTCTCCATACCGCGAGAGTTTTTAATGACATGACACATACCCTTATCACTTGGCTTTATTGTTTCGTATCACTTTAGAGTTTTCACCAGTTCTTGAATAACGTGCGTCTCATAGACCCTCTGCAATTCACTGCATGTGTCAGGCATATGAATGGCGAATAAAATAAGAAGAATGATATCAATTAACTATTACGGCATGAACGTGGAACTTGGTGCAGAGGAAGACGCCCACTAAGAGAATCTTACCTCTCTCCCTTTATGTGCAGCAGGAGACAGGGTCAAATCCATGGCCTTGCGAATGCGTACGTATAGAAAAAAAATCGTGGATTCATCGACCCGTGAGTTAGACTCCACAGATTTCTGCATACATGATCAGATCAGCTCATCGGCTGTATGCTGACAGTGCTACACAATGATTGGGTCTGAAATTTGTTATTTCTCTCTTAATGGATCAGCGTCGTCTAGAAGCGAGTACGATAAGATTCTCGACTAGCTCGGGTAAAGTTTTATTCGACTGAAGAGATCGACTGAACAGATTTTGGTCAGCACTTAATTTGCGAGAGGATGGCATCGTGTAGGCCTATGGAGCAGATCCGGAATCAAGGGGCAGGGAAATCTAGAGATCTCCGAAAAAAACCCGCCAACCAGCGGCATCGTCCGATACGATTCCGACATGCTAAAACCCGGGGATTGCCGGGAGTCAAACCCGGAACGCCCTGGTAGGAGGCGAGTGCTCTAGCCACTGCGCCAACAGCGGCCCCCTACACTCTAAAAAAATTTAAAAAGGTTTTATTTGTGCTTTTACAAAATTTTGTAAAAGTAGAAAGATTATCTTTGTGAAATCATTAGTTTATAATGTTACAAAGGTAAACTTTGTAATACTACAAAATAATTCTTTGTACCTGTAAACCGACAGTTCCTGCATTATAATTTTTTTTTGTAAAATAAGACCAGGCACTTATATGTAGTTGTACAAACTTGAAAATTTTTCTTTGTAAAATTATTAGTTTACAATGTACAACCACATATACTTTGTATTTTATTACAAGGCCAATCATTGTAGTTTTACAAGGAATTTCTTGGGTTTCCAATGATTTTATTTGCAAAAGTACAAAACATTTTTACAGTGTAGTTTTGTTCGAGTCGTTTGAAAAGTGATCCGAGTGAAGTTTGCTGGCATAAAAAAACATGAAGCTGGTGCTCATCGACCATGCTAGTCTGGTCACGTAACTGAACACTCTAAAAAATTATGTAAAACTTACGAGGATTTTCTTTCATAAATCATTAGTTTGTAAAGTTACAAAGGTAAAATTTGTAAAACTACAAAGGAATTCTTTGTATCAATATACCGACAATTTCTACACTGTAATTTTTTGGCAGTTCTATGTAGTTGTACAAACTTTTGTAAATGTTGAAAACTTTTCATCGTAAAATTATAAGTTTATAATGTTAAAAAAGATTTTGTTTGCAAAAAACGCAGAAAAAAATTCGTAGTCTACCAAAATCATAGGTTTGCCGGAAATTAGTTATGCAAAAATCACAACCTCTGGAAAGCATTTTTCTGGAATAAAGTGAATGTTTATATTAATTGAATGCTTTGAAAGAACTGAACTATACATTCAATGTATACAAATAATTAAAGACTAAGTAGTACAGAAGTCACAGTGGTATAGGGGTAAGGTACGTAAAATGTAAGCGCGGGAGAGTGGTCCGAAACTTGGCACCTCCAAGTTTTCTTTTTTATTTTTAAAATAATTTCATGTAAACATCCTTTATTCGAAAGTTCTTTGATACATAAGTTCAGTGTTGTTTACGAAGTACATTAAGCATTTAAATTTATTTTTTCCGTTATATTGAAAGTACGACTACAAGGCTATTCCTGGTAATTTTACAAACAATATTCTTCGTGTTTTTATTAAAAGGACAACCATTGCTGTTTTACAAGGAATTTTTTTGGCAACTGGGTTTCCAAAGTTTTTCTTTGTAAAAGTACAAGACTTTTTTACAGTGAATAAAACTGTAGTTTGACTTTAGCAGGTTACTTTCTTAACAGGTGTGAAATGTGTCGCGGGGGAATTTTTGAAGTGACACAAAGGTACACATGGTCGAATGAATTCTAACTTGCCCCGGATGCCTCTACCAAACTATCTTATTACAGGGATACGACATGGCCGGGGCCGAGCTACTTTACGAAAAATCGCGCTTTCTCGTACGACGTAAAACCTGAATATAAACTTTTTTATGGGTTTCGATATGAAACGGCGACGGTTTCATTCACTTCATTTTTATTTCAAGTTGAACACAGAGCTCTCATCGTTGTCTTGAATGGGATCCTCGACTACGGGATTTTCGCCGATTTCCCCTCGAAATCGGGAGAGAATGGAAGCTGCGGTGTAACGTAAAGCGGCAGAAAGAAGAGAGCAAATAAAAAGAGGATGTAGGGGAAGGCTCAGGAATAGATTGAGAGAGCGCATGTGTGTGTGTGCCAAGTGAATGGGCGGTAGTAAACGCTGCGAGGATTTTTTTATTCTTTCTCTTGAAGACGTGGACATTCTGCCGTCTCATCCACTCGTGTGTACAATTCAACCCCGTCTTTACCGCGCGATTAGGGGCAGAAGACGCCAGGGGGAGCTTGGACGCGGACCAAAGTGTGAGGCCAAACCGAGCGTGTAGGCGCCTCGAGAGATTTACAGCACTCCAAGACGTCGACCGACCATTACCGACCTCTTGGCAACGACAGTCGAACGACAGTTGACCGATCGCTTCATCTGCGTCAGACGTCTTTCGTTCTGGAGCAATGCGTCGAGAAGAACACAGTGCTTGGAAAACACGCCATCATGACTCCTTGAGGTCATGGTGGGGTCGCTCCTGATATTCGTCTCAAACTTGATGGGCGTTGTCGTTGGCTGGCTGCGGGATTCTCGAGACACGCCCGTTTCCCTGGTTCTTCCATTTACTGATCCGTAGAACCACGATTTTATGACGAAAAGACTTTGCAACATTCTGTTGCAATGAACATCTGCGTTTCTGCTTCATGGTTAGTGATTGGATGTTTTATCTCTAATTCGTCTTGAAGTTCTAGTGGCAAATCAGCTTGTGGTGTCACAATAACCTAACTCTGATTGGCACAATGAAATGAGAGCAATGTATCTACAAAGACACGCTGTCAATAACCATGAAGCACAGTCGCCAATGTGCACGTAAGGAAGTGGGGAAAAAAAGTCACTAACTCATTGCTCTGTTGATCCGTATTCACCAGCGGTGACCAAAATTAATTCACTCCACTCTCCGTGGTCAGATTGTACTAGATAATTGCCAAGGAGTTGTTACCGCCATACGCAGGGCTTATTCCTTACGTCACTTGGAGCAAAACAGTCATGAAAATGTGTGTCCTCTGTTAAATTAAAATCAGCAGTTGTTCAGTCAAGTCTAGTTTACTGACGGTGCTCATTTCACGCGGGGTGCCATAAACAACCGGCACTGTTCCGACACTTGACTGGTGTGATTTATCTGTGGTTGCTGATGTTCGAATACGACAATATGGTTCGATTAAACATCACTAGACACTGATTTATCGCGGGAAAAGTTGACTGTTTGCTAGGCTTCAATAACAGAGAGGGAGAGAAAGAGAGAGAGAGAGGAGAGAAAAAGAGAGAGTGAGTGAGAAGTTGACTGTTTATTAGGTTCCAACGTAGTATCTACATGTATGATGTTCCTATTACGTTATTCGTGTTTCACATTTATCCGGGCCAATGAACAGTACGGTTAAGGTTAATTATACTACAAGATGGAAAGAAAATGTGTTTACTTGTGGAAGTGTGTGACACAGAGAAAATTTCTGCCAATAGTTTCGCTGTTATCGCTATGGGACCAGAAAAATACGAAACCGTAGCAAATTTACATTTAAATAGGTTTAGAAATGACAAAAGTAATTTAATTTAAATATAAATTGAAAATAAATCAATTCTGCGTTTTAAATTATCAACTTAACGTAACTTAAAATTCAGGAAAGCTCTGTGATTGGTCAGCTTACACCCCTTACCGATACCAGCGCTCAAGCGGCAGAAATTGTCCCTGTGCCAAACTTTTAACATTGATCTTTCTAACCTGTAGTAGAATTAACCTTAGTACGGTTCGCCGTAACTGGTCCTCTGTTATTCATCTGTTATCATTTGAACCGTTCTCAATTTATAGTCGATGCAATCGTATTATGCGCAACATGCTAAAGGGCTTTGAGACTAGTTTGGTACTAAAGGTTTTCGCGATATTTCATTATATGTCCATATCTGACGTCCTTCTTTTGATGTATAGGCGTGTCACCATGTGACTGAGACGACGATATCTTCGGTGTGTCGCTACTGAATATTTGTGAACCACATAACAACCCTCCAATCACAGGCGTAATCCGTCTCAGTGTTTTACCAAATATAGTGGCACGAAATATTCTAGCGATTCCCCACCATATCAAACATTACCGATTTACTTCTGCATTTTATTCGTTATGTTTCAAATGTAACTAATTACTCTGAAAATGCTGGGAATAGGAACCACATGCGTATTACATGTTTCGCACGTTAACCTTCCTGTATATAAAGATACTTCAAGATACTTAAAATACTCTCATTCGTTGTTTTGCCGTCTTCAAACTAATCTAGAAGTTTTGGATCAATAGTTAAGCAAGGTTTGTGAAATTTGGTTGTTTTTATCTGAGTACACGGAATATTTAAATGTATAGATGTAAAATTCGTTAGTACAATTTAAGTATTTTGGTAGAATTTGACCAGATCCAATCAGGAAACAGTGGCGAAAATTATCTTACAGAGGGTTAAAGCGTAGGTTATGTTGAGCGTTGAATACGCTACTTCTCAGTGAAATTTCTCATTAAAAATAATTTATTTATGAAAATTTAAACAGACGTGTAACATAAACGCACAAATCCTGACTGAGCGTAACATTCTTTTATGATCCCCACTGCCCCATTTTTTCTTCCACTCTAGAAATGAGCATGTGAGAAAGTATATAAAAATTTCCGCAATTAAATTTTTTTTAAAGAATTATCAGCCAGATTCATGTTTGTCACATTTGTACGATATTCAGGATGAATTAGCTGTAATATTCTTTACTTGTAGCCTATTGTTTATAGTAAGAGCGCTACTTGGGATTATTTCGTGTAGAAGGACCCGTGGTTGGCGCAGTGGCTTCAGCAATACCCTCCCACCAAGGCGATCCAGGTTCGATTCCCGGCGGAGTCGGTCTCCAGATTTTCGCATGGGGATAGGAATCGTGCCGGACGATGCCGCTGGTCGTGAGTTTTCTCGTGGATATCCAGTTTCCCCGACCCATCATTCCGTCGCTGTTCCAAACGTCATGTCAACCTTCACCAGCGCTAAAGACCTAGATGTTGAGTGCTGAACAAGATCTCTTCACTTCTTTAGTGTGAGAGAGAGAGAGAGAGAGAGAGGTTGTCACCCCTGAACACCCTTCCTCTGCTGTACGCTCCTAAAGCCCGTTATTACAGTCCCGCCAACCTCAATTAAAGTGATTATGAGACTTTCGAGCAGATAAATGGCACCGTACCATGCAACACGGAGATGTATTGGGGTATACTGTAAGGCGACGTTAAACAAACTGCCGCTGGTATCGTATTTTTCTGCTTACAGTAGAAAAATGAGTATGGAAAAAAGGTGAAAATGAGTAGGTTTTGTATACTACCCATCAAATTTTCGCTTTATCTATCCATTACAACCAATGGTTCTTATTGACAAAATTTAATTTTTTTTACTTTTTTTATATTTCATATAAGGTATTTTTAGCATTACGCGTATTTCTCTAACCACGTGGGATTTTTTTAAAATTGAATATTGAGTGCGAGACTGCGTTCTTCGTAACACAGTTAAATTGTAAAATTTTGATTTCAGGATATACAAATAGGCCTATATGTAATTTTCTTATTACGAGGTGGAGCAGTTTTCGAATGAGGTGGAAGAGTAACCGAGTGAGGTGAGATGGAGAATTAGGAGGACCCAGGTTCAATTCAAGATTTAGCTATCTGATTTCCGTTTTTCAGTTTTTTTTTTATCACTTCAAGAAAATGCTGAGATGGTTCCGTAATGTAGGCAATTGGCTGACTCTTTCCTGAGGCCTTACGCTTTTCGGGAACACTTGAATGGTTACATAAACAAATATTAATTGGCCAAGCTTAAATAACAGGCGTGATTGTGCAAATGACCCAAATCTTTTCCACGGGCCTCTATACAACAGAGTGAGAAAGGAGATCCGTCTCATTTATTGTGCAATGCGCTTTCTGTGCCAGGTGCGGCTGCTTGTCTGTAAAGACAAAGGCCCTCTTCATACTTGTACGGATAATATACTTGTTCCCGTTCGACTCGCAGCAAGGCAGGACAGTAGATTATGTCTAGTGCTGTTGAAAGCCGGCACTCTCCCTCAGAGCGGGCTATAATTAGGAACCCCTATTTTTCGCTAAAAGAATTTTGCCCCATAAGTTTGTTTCAGTGCCATACATGCTCAGCTGAAATTCTACTTCATTGTTATTGGCAGCGTGTCTGTGTGAAGAGCCGTATCACATTTGACTGAGCCAATTTCAATAACATTCTGTAACAACACACGTCTGTGATTTGTCGGTAGAATCTCTAGGCTCGTGAAAGTTAAAATATCCCATCCAATCACTGACCACGAAGCAGAACTGCAGCTATGCACGTAAGGCACCGAAATAAAATGATGCAAAATTATTTTCGCTAGAAACAGGGGTCCCTAGTATACTGCATGTGACCTGGTCATTCTGTTCCTGGACGTTTCTCTACGGGTTGCGTCTGGAAACCAGTCTATAGAGTTACTTCTTAGTTTGGTGTATTTTCGGAGTTTATTTTATACATAAAATGACACAACTTCACTGGTGCGGCACCGTTATTTTAGACATTGGGCCTTTATCCACGTAAAACAGAGCAATGGTCTGTGTACAGCGTCAGCACATATGTGCAAACTAGACGTTTGCCTAGGAAGTCAAGAAGCTGGGGTCAGAATGACGATCGACGTCCCAATTCGACCATATGAAATGGACCAAAAATGTTTTTGTAGGATTTTGTAACCATCTCAATTATTATTACATAAAACAAGAAGTTACTTAAAATACAAAAAATACACAGGGCCTGAAGTCATGTTTGGAATTTGAAGTTAAGTCAGGAAAAGTGAATTACCAGTGACCATTGAGAAGTATCAGCTGAGTAGTGTTGAGTACGTTTGTACGTCCTCGACTTTGTTTAGGCTAGTTATCGCAATGGGCCTTGATGTTTCATATGAAATTTGTGAAAAGTATAAGTATGAAAATTAAAAGATTTCTTAAGAACTTTCAACAACCGTATTAGGAAAAAAACTCAAGGGTAACCCAGATGGGTTTAGGACGAAGGGAATTAAGGTAGCTTATGCACGGCCATCTCTATTTTACAGTCGCTATAAGCATTCCGGAAATCGTATCAACATATTTGACATTTCATGCTTTAAATGTTAATCTAGTACACCATTTTTCATTGTTAGGTAATACATTACTTTCATATCATCCGACATTTGTTGGAAGATAGCAAAATTGTGTTATTTATTATCTTCCAAAAAATTTCAAAAATATGGAATTAATTTACTATCTAACAACATAAACATGTGTAGTAGACTACGTACGTGAATCTGGCCCCGTCCAACTACAAACTTGCCAATTTTGTATAATTACATTTTAGTACCTAGTTAGTACCCGTTTGTCCCAGTAAAAGTTTCGTCAGTACCACTGCGAATCGCAAAGTAATTAAATAAATAACTACAATTTAGGGCAAGAGCATGAAATGTCTAAAATGTAGGTGCGCCTTCAGTAATGCTTGTAGTGGGGAAATAATGTAATATAAAGGTGGCAGTGCACCATCAATCTTAAAGATGGGTGGAAAGGTGAGTGGATGGCATGTCAGGTTTCTCGCCTAGGGTGCTATTTATTACCTAGCACCGGTCCCGCCTGGGTGTGATGCCGTGCCCTGGTGTACCCGCTCTACAGGGTGTTACAAAAAGGTACGGCCAAACTTTTAAGAAACATTCCACACACACAAAGATAGAAAATATGTCATGTGGACATATGTCCGGAAACGCTTAATTACCATGGTAGAGCTCAATGCCTTACATCCCGTTAAATGTTATCGTAAAAAACACTTCGTACAGACACTGTTCCAATTACCCAATGGGATGTTTTGTTAGAATGTACGTTACTTCCTAGGATCCATAGGGTATTTGGGACATTTTCTGTACGAAGTGTTATTTACGATGACATTTA
The DNA here is from genome assembly GCA_003012365.1 of Medauroidea extradentata. Classification (NCBI taxonomy): domain Eukaryota; kingdom Metazoa; phylum Arthropoda; class Insecta; order Phasmatodea; family Phasmatidae; genus Medauroidea; species Medauroidea extradentata. The sequence goes on along the minus strand of PNEQ01024071.1, from coordinate 3,522 downwards.
ATAGGATGTAAGGAATTGAGCTGTACCATGGTAACTAAGCGTTTCCTGACATATGTCCATATCACATATTTCCTTCATTTGTGTGTGTGGAATGTTTCCTGAAAGTTTGGCCGTACCTTTTTGTGACACTCTGTATACCCTGTCCGAGGACATTATGGCGCCGCACGTGCGCCGAGACCCTAGCCATCGACCGCCCAGCAGTCCAGCAGCAGCGACGAGAAGACTCGTGGAGAGAGGGCACTATTCTTGTAGGATCACCTGACGTTCTGCCAGCGTCGCGACGGGGGGACACGATCGCAAGTATAAAAAGAAGCGACGGATAAAGAAGGGCTTGGCACGACGCCGCGTGACGTATTGCGAAGTTGGGCTGAAAGGAACACAGACACAGAGAGGAAAATAAAAGAAGAGAATGAAAGGAAAAAAGATTGTTATAAGTTACCGGCAATTTGGGCCACCTGAGAAGCGCACGCAGATCTCTTGCCAGCGAACATTCCGAGGCGCGAACGCAACGATGTCGTTGTCTAGAGCTGTTGCAATCCTACCTACACTAACTTCGGCTTGCGACTATACTGTAGAAAATGAGTTGGTCGCGAAAACAGTTTCGCACCATTTAGTTTCACTTACCTACGTGCACATCAGCAGCTCTGCTTCAGGTTATTGGCAGCGTGTCTTTGTTCAGACATGTGCCTCATTTGACTGCACCAGTCATATTATGGCTTTTGCGACACCTTACGTCCGTGATTTACCAATATAGCCCCAGGACAAGTGAGAGTTAAAACATCCGTTCACTGAATATGGAGCAAATATACGCACATTAGTTACTGAAAAAAAAAAATCTTTTTTGGCCACAAAATCGTAGTTCAACTTATTGTGTAATTAAGGTGAAGTGATTTTGATCATCGAGAGATGTTTTTTTATCAGCTAGAGGAATCATAAAGAAGTACGCAGGTAAGCAATAAGAGCGATAATGGTGTGTGCTTTAATAATAGCATCGTCTTTATGGGCAGAGCACTGAACCTGCGAACAGTATTTTCGTTGTAGTTTTTTTATGGGACTTTTAGCTATGACACTATACATTTATTTGTAAAAAGTATTGCGTAATGTCATATACATCATATATATATATATATATATTTATTTATTTATTTGTTTTACGAATTACGTTTTTTTAGAGCAGACTGGCAGAAGGTTTTTTTTTTTCCAAGGCCTGCTAAGCATGTTTATACGTATACTTTAGTATTTAAAAACGTAGTAGAAAAATAGTTTGAAGTTTTACTTTTAATACATATAAATGTTGCATATAAGCTTATCGGATTCTTAATGTGATATGGAAGCCCTTAAGAAAATCCGCCGGCCAACGACCACGTTCGCTACGCTTTCCACATGAATAAATCTTGATTGCCACGGTTGATGAATGACAGTGACGAGAGGCGATAAGTCTAACCACTTCGCCGCCTCATCTAGTGCGAGTGCGTGCTGTATAGGGCTCTTAACGTGCAAGGGAAGTAAATTGCACTTAAATGTGACTGTAGACTGTTTGTAAAACATACCGTAAAATTCAGTAACGTGTAATGAAATGCTGAATTACGTCAAAATACCTAATTCAGAACTGTGAAACAAACACGACCGACGAAGGATAGAACTCACTTATTTATGGATGTACCGGTCCTCTTAATACGTTGAGAAATGAACAATTCGCGTTGTCGTTAAGGCACATATTACAGTGTTACACCAAATGCCTTTGCTTAGATTGTGGAAGGTGATTTACGATATATTATTGAAATTTGTTTGCAGTTATTGTAAAAATATAACATAAAAGTGAAATGTAAAGACGGCCGCGTTCGTAACTAGAAATAATTTTATTTTTAAGAATCAATTTATTTGTAACCGATAATATTTTATATACTACGTCAGAAAAGTTGTGTTAAAATTTTTATTATTTTTTATAATTAAGTATAATCTATATACGAAAGTTTTAAAATATTTCAATTTTTTTTTCAAGTGATATATTAATCCACAAAATGTATAAAACTATGTGTATTAAATCGATTAATACTTAGCTATCACAGAAAATTCAAAAGGAATTTTCTTTTGCCCGTTTTCATTTTGTTCAATTCCACTATTTTTAAATTCACCACCACGCAAGTGTCAAAGTATGAACTGGACTTGTGATTGGCGGCCTCCCGTCAAAACTTTTTACTTTCTCGCTTCATGGTTGCCAGCATGACTAAACGATACACACTCCCACTCGAACGCGACTTCCTTTGAATACGTAAGGCGTATACGAGTGGCCGTACGAGACGACTCGCATACGAGCTATACTAGCACGAACTCGAGCTTAGGCACCCTGAACCCGAGGAAGTGACTGTAAATGTCACCTCCCCGGTCGGGAATCGAACCCGGGACCCCTGACTCAGCAACCAGGAGCGCTAACCACTGAGCCAAGTGGTCGAACGCCGCTCGTCTATTACATCACATGCTACAAGTGAGGTTAATATTAAGTATTACGTAAGTTGTAAAAACGTTTATTTTAGTAATAATTAATTAGAAGTTTTCAGCGTCAGTAATTTTGTACTGCAGTTTTATTGTGTTTCGCGCTGATACGTAATTCTTATATTCCACATGTGCCGTCAAACTCGCTTTATTTCAAGGTGGTGGCATTTGCCATGGCGGCTATGTTGTCTGTATATTATACTCGACGTATACGAATTGTGAAGTTGAACGGTGCCTACCGAGAGAGTACCAACGCGCACGGTCTGGACGTATACGATGGCTCTCGTATGGTTCGAGCTTATCGTTTTTTAAAATCGTGCGAGTTTCATAGAAAATTTAACAAATCGTATACGAGTGCAGTTCGAGCTTAGGCCCCCTGGACAACAGCTAACTACACACCGCTTGTCACTTTTCAGCTGACGAGACTGTACACACTGCTTGTCGCGACGCAAGGTTAGTGGTCGCGACGGCCATGCCACTTGCTCGCTATTGGCAGGGAGGATGTAGCGGGGCAAAGGAGAGAAGGAGGGTGGGGTATATCAGAGAGGTGGATGGTTACACCGAGAGAAAGAATTGTTTCATTATACTAAATATATTTGTTTGGGTGATGTTTGCTTCAGCTAAACAATGTTTTGTTGGTAAGACCAAACTTGGAGTCCTCCAGACAAATTTATTTATTTCCCTCGACCAAAAAAGGGAAATTTGTCCCCGCCATCTTGTTTCAGGTTTCCGATACTAACACATCTGTTGTGTGTTTAGAGAATCATTTCTCTTCGTAGCTGAAATAGTTCCGCAGATTCACGAAGGAGAGCAGCACACTCGCATACTTAATCACGTGGTGTTAGTCAACTCCTCACATCCCTCCCCACATCTTTATCCTTGTTACTCTTTCCGGCCTCTCACCCCTCCCTGGGGCGGTTACCGGTCTCTTTCCATCACACCATTCCTTTCATAGGATCTAGCATTGTTGCCAAACCAGGTACTTCACGTACGGTGCGCGCGAGCTCTTGAGTCCCCGGCGTGTATGCA